>CM064878.1:22163430-22463935 GCA_003313485.2 Penstemon barbatus | reverse complement strand
AGTGATAAGATGATTTAAAACGGATGTTCATCTCTTTCTGTTCTGCTTCACTAGACGTCACAAGTTAGACTGATAGTGAGAGAGACTGTAGAAAATAAAGAATGAAAAGGGGAACTCAAAAGATTTACTTCTCAAATATATTCTTTAGAGGTGTTTTTGCTTCTTTGTTATTCAAAAGCTAGCTTGAGTGTCTATTTTGTGTTTAATGTTGTAAACTTTACAACATTTTCTGTTTTTTTTATATGAGTTGATTGTGCTAAAAATCATCTTCTTGGTATTACTTGTGAATCTTTATGTTATCGAAAAAGTAGTGTCACAAAATTCAAAATATAGAAAAGTGATCTTACAATTCATTAACCTCGATCATGTATGAACTTTATAAAGTCATGAATGTCAGCTTCAAATAAAAATTTGATTGAGACCTTGAATCCACCAATTTTCATGTATAGCAAACACTTATATAAGTCACCATTAGTTTTGAATATGTTGTCAAATACTCAACATCTTAACATATATTGACCATAAATCATCAATGTCGCTAGTAACTCTCTAATATATATTAACATGCTTTCTAGGCTTTTCTTTGTTCATTTTTTGAAATGTTTGGGACTAATTCGTAGTTTGAGTCTGTTTTCGTATTTAAGTGGTTTGAGTCTTGAGTGAACTGTTTTGATGTGTTTTCTCCTGTGTGAAAACGTATATTAGGTATAGTGTGAAAGAAAGAAGATTGAAGATTTTACGACGCCTTAATTGAAGTGTTGGAGAGATAAAAAAGAAAAAATTGGCATTCCGCCGCCGCCACCAAAGGCGATCACCGCGTCATATCATGGGGAATTAAGAAGGCCAAATGTCTTAAAATCTCCACCACCGCCACTAAGAGTGACCACCCCGAAACATCATACTTGGATTATGTCTGATTCGAAGAAGTTGGATCTGGAAGTTTCAAGCTCAATTTGCCATGTTCGAGTCCTACTAGATTATGTGTGATCAACTAGTTCTACAATTTTAAATAGGCTTAGAAATCATTTACAACACACAATTCTCAAATCAGTTTATAATTTCTTTTATTCTCAATTTAATTTTGCACTAGTTAGATACAAAGATCTAAAGGTTGTTGTCAATATTCACTCATATTTTTTATAACATTTTTATTTAAAGATACTAATTGAGCATTTCATATTTTTGCAGTTCTTTATGGCAGGAAAAAGTCGTCAACATACACAAACATTGAAAAGGTCTAAGAAAAGACCGAGTTTTTCATGTATTCATAATGCACAAAAGACCCAAGAGGCCTCATTTTCTGACAAAAATGGAACAATATACAATTTGTTACCAGTGGTTCATTCCTTATGACCAGGGGCGGATCCAGGATTTCGGTCCAGTGGGGGCTAAATTTATACAGAAAATTTAATAATCGAAATACAAGAAAAAAATTCCAATCAAACAACAACTCAAAATTGTATTTCTTTACGAGAAATTTATGATGAGATACAAAAAATAAGTGGTGATGTTTGACAAAAATAATCACCCACAAATTACTTTAATTGCATTTTGATCTCCTGTTATAACCCAAAAGAATCGAAAACATCTATGTATCTAGGGGCGGACCTAGACCCACTTTGGTGGGGTGGGGGGGGGGGGGGCTGGAAACTTTAAGATATTATATTCGATTTTTAGGAATGACTTGATAAATAATAAAAAATAAACAAAGATAAAGTAATATTACTTTGCACAAAAAAGTTGAAATGTACATACATTTACGAAAATACAATCATTTCAATTGTGCCACGTTTTTTCTTTGCATAAAAAGCTTGAACAATAGAATCTGTGCTAAAAGACTCGACAATCTCTCTTTCAATATGTAGAATCATGCAATCTCCTAGAAAACTCGTCTTCCATTTTGCTCCGAAGTCTAGTTTTAATAAGCTTCATAGCGGAAAATGCTCGTTCTGTAGTAGCCGTCGAGACTGGAAGAAGCAAATGAGACGAATCAACCTATCAACCAAAGTGATATATTTGAGATTTGTCCGTCTTTGCTAATGCTTCACATAATGCTACAATAGTGGACAACTCACGAAAATCTGGATGCCGGATCACATCAAGATAATAATGTTCCGATAGGAACTTCAGAACGATTCTTTCTTGATCTGTGAAATCTTCAGGGTAATATTTTTTCGGCAAGAGTGCAAATATATTCTACATTAAAAGACTTGTACGAATCCCTCGGGTCCAAAGCAGTGCACAAAGTTAAGAGTTCCACTGTTTGTTCATTAATCTAAAATTCAACTCTTGCAACTTGTATATATTGCCTTTACGAAAATATCATAACTAAATGATGCCCAATAGTAATGTTAATTTCCTGTGGCTAATGAATTGATTTTCCTCGACCCATTCGAGCTACTTTATAAGCGGAATCCATATCAGACATTTCAATTCCTTTACTCTCACAAAATGATATAACATTCTTTAGAAAATTACCCAGCCATGTTCTCTTAATTGTTGAAGGAGTTGTTTTGTTGTTGAGACAAAATGCATAGCATTTAAGATATTTGAGACTTTTGTTGCAAAGCTTGACAAAGTATCTCAGTTATCCCCATTAACTCCTTCATCAATAGCAAGATAAAAACAAACTCAAAAGATATCATATGCTTGTAAGCCGTATGAGCTTGACCACGTTGAGAATTATTGGCTCCCTCTCCCATAATACCTTCGAGTACAGTCCCAGTGGCATTATACATGGTCAATAAGCTACAAACAGAAGAAAAATGAGAACTCCATCGAGTATTTCCAGCTCGTTGCAAACTTCCAATCTGATTAGCTCCCCTACTAGTCTCAAGTTCGTTAATTGATATCGAATGAGAAATTTCAGCTTCTTGTGCATTTATTAACTACTCATTTCTCTTACATGAAGCACCCACAATATTGACAATGTAATCTAGTTGTTCGAAAAATTCAAAAATAGGTTTCTCATCTTTGGATGATGCAACTAAAGCTAGTTGAAGTCGATGCGCAAAACAATGAACATAATATGCATATGGACAATCATTTAAAAATAATGCTTTTAGTCCATTCCATTCACCACGCATATTGCTAGCACCATCATACCCTTGACCTCGAAGGTTGCCGACATTTAAAGCATGACGAGAAAAGATAGTCATGAGCTCGTTTTTAAGAGTCAATGAAGTAGTATTTTCAACACTTATAATATCAAAAAACGTTCTTGGAGAATAGAACTCTATCGACATACCTCAAAATAAAAGCCATTTGTTCTTTTTTAGATTCGTCTCGTGCTTCATCAACAAAAATACTGAATTTTAAAACATCAATATCTTCACGAATTTTGCATCTCACTTTCGAAGCAATAATACTCAGAATCTCCTTTTGAATTTTTGGACATGAGTATTTAGCAAAAGAAGGAGCATTCTCTAAAATATTTGCTCTTGTTTTCTCGTTACCAATCGCCATAAGCTTCACCAATTGAAGAAAATTCCCTCGATTATGTGATGTTGGAGCTTCATCATGACCACGAAATGGACATGACTGAAATGCAAGCCATCGAACACATTCAATCGATGTTGTGAGTTTCAAACGATTATTCAATATTTGTTCTTCGGATTGTGTTTTCATGACATTGTCAATATGCCGAGAATGATTCATTAGATCATCACACGATCTTAAGTGAGAGAATGTGGGGAAGAATGATCTCCCATATGACTTAAAAAAGCACATCTCTTTCCATTACTTACCTTCGTCCAATTTTGAAATCCTTCGACCGTAAATGCATTATCCCCAAACTTCGGATTAACCTTACTAACAAAAAGATAACATGGAAAACAATAAGCGGCATCCTTAGTAGGTGAATATTCTAACCAAGAAGAGATTGAGCAAACCAACAATGTGAAATCGTCGATGATGTTTTTCATTGTTTGAAAAATGATATTGAGCTAAATAAATTTGATATGGTCCCAATCCAATGTAAGCACGCCAAATTTCATCGCGTTGATCAACGGGATATTGCCAAATAGGAATACGTTTCCCTAGATCACGTTCCAAAAAATTACTGTTGAATTCTTGATTAGCATAACTCTTACTCCGATAGTAGAAAGTCCATTAGAACCAAACTCATAAACATGAGAAGTATCAACATTAGATGTTGATGGCGCTTCACTGTCACTCTTGAAAAATGCATCAATAGTAGTAGTTTTTGATCGCTTGGATTGATGTGTCGACATTAGAACAATAATACCTACAATAGGAGACATATTCAAAATTTAACAAGAAAATTAAAACACATATCAACCTTAAATAAAGATTGATTTTCAATATTAGGAATAATTTTAAATTTCCAAATATTACATACCAACATAAAAATATAGATTCCAAGTTTTCAATAATGTAAATACAAGTATACAACCACGTAACTCAACACTAATAACTATTTTATTGTCCAATCATTTTATTATATACTTTTTTGTTTAACATCAGAAAGCTCAGCTCCTTTAATTTTGCAATTAGTTTTATTACAACTATATAATGATGATAAATCTGAGCATAAAAGGTATCAAAACCAGAACACCCGAACCATAAACTTGTTTATAAATAATATAGAATAGCAACAAAAGCCCTTTCTTTAAGAAATTATAATATAATGTAATAGCAACAAAACCCCTTTTCTTTAAGAGATTTTAATTATTTCCACACATATTGAAGCACAATTGAGGTGCTTATAATGCATAGTTCACACAATTTTAAAAATAAATAGTTTTCCCCTTTCATGAATTTTTCAATTAATCATATATACCTCACTAATCACATATACCTAAATCCTAATATCACATAAATGATAAACCCATTTCACCCAATCAATCACAATTTCAATTTATACCTATTTATCACAATTTATATCTAATTCACAAATTATATCTAATTGATTCCACCAAGAGCTGTGAGATGAAGAGCCGACTGTGGGTTGTGGCCACCTCTACCAGTCGAAAATTGCACCGCCGCCCGCAGTCGCTGCTATGGAGTTCTGGAATTTGAAGATGTTAATGGAGGTGGTGGAGAAGTGGAGTGCAATTAATTAGGGATTATTTCTCTCTCCAAGTGAAATGATTATCCAATTAAATTGTCTCTTCCCGATGGATGAATGAATGAATTAATTGTCTCTCTCCTTGACTTTGATTTAGTATCTTTAAAACTGTAAAAGACTTATGTTGGTCCCAAGTGGTCAGATGAGGTCTAGAGGGGGGGGGGGTGTGAATAGACCCTTAACTTTTTCAAATTTTAACTTTAAAACCTCTTTGTTAACTAAAACAGACTAAGCTGTTATCAACAGTAGGTTCCTTGGCTGATCGCGAACAAATCTTTGAACAGCTTCGTAGACCACTAAACTGATAGTTACTTAGCTGATTTTGTCAAAATCAGTTTTAATACTTAGAGTACTTGCAGCGGATTTTCAAAGTGTTTTTCACAAGTGTACTCAGTAGTTTGAAAAATGTTTCCCCAGTTTTGTAAACTCCTTTTAAGCGTTTTTCAAATAGTTAACTAAAGTGTTTTATGCAGTCTTGAAATATGCAATTAAAAGTGCAATAAAAACACAGAGAATTTTAATAGTGGTTATATGGATTTAAATCCTTTAGTCCACTCTTTCAAGTCACTTAGATCTTGGGTTATACTAGAAACACAAAGTACAGTACACTCTGCTTACGCCTAACAACAAATGAAACAGGCCGTAACTACGCAGTAAGAAATCACAAAGAATCCTACTCTCGAAGTAATATCACTCACAAAGATGGATATCTACTTCTCACAACACTCATTTACAAAATCACTCAGAAGATGTATTTAGCTTTGTTCTTCAACTTCGCTTTTTGTCAACAAATGACTAAGCTGATGAGTGAGCTGTTCTTGAGACTTAAAGAGTTCTGCTTCAAAAATTCTCTCAGAGATTGTGTTGTTATTTTCTCTTCGTCTCTTTCAGCTATTTATACTTGAGGTTTGAAAAATGTCCGTTGAAGAGAGACAAGATTCAAATTCCTCGAGTACTAGTCCTTAATTTCCGCGAACGGCTCTTTTGCAATCTGTCCGTACTGTCAATAGTACTTTTCTGCAGGCAGCATTAAATGCACCCAGCTGATGCGAAGCAATTCTTCAATCATTTGTCTTTAATAACCTTGTACTTCAGCATTTATTACTTCCAGGGGCATTTATTACCGTTGGGAAGACTTTATGATCCTTTCCACTTGGCTGACGGATGTGCAAGTCTGATGGCGAACTAAGCTGATCTCAAACTTGAACAAATCTGATTTGAGTCGGCTGATCTTCATCAGTCTGGTGTCTTTTCTTCAGCAGATCACAAGTTTTTGGACCTTGAATTTTGACTCTTCTGATGTCTTCTTTACTTAGTCAAAATTTCTTCACAAGGGACCATCAGCTAAGTTAATCCGTACTTAGTAGATTTTGAAGTTTTGGAATGCATCAAAACCTCCCTTATCAATTTGTCTTCAGTGCTTTCATCTTCATCCTTATCCAACAATTTCTCCTTTTTGATGATGACAAAACTTTAGCCTAAGTACCTGTTAATACATAAGCTAAAGAATGTAATCCTCAAAATTTTCTGAGATAGAAAAGATGTGTTGGATAAACTTGACTTTTTATTATATGGAAAATTATTACAAGTACAAGTTCATCAGATGAGATGTCTGAAGAATAGATAAAGTAAACTGATTACAAAAGATTTATAGTTCTAACTATCAGCTTCTTCATCAGATCCTTCTAGCACTTCTTCATATCATAAGAAGATTCTTCATCATCTTCTTCTTTTTCATCTTCATCAGCTTCATCTTCAGAAGCATGTTTGCTCTAGCAGCATCCAATTTTCTTTGAGTTGCTGCTCCTTCAGTAGCTCCATTGCCTTTCTGGCTGATTCAGTGTTTTTGTACTTGGTCAAAGGCTCTGTTTGATCTCAGCAGAGTCTTGGTTTCAGCCATTTCTTCATCAGACTTGGCTTTATCCTTAGTCTCTTCTTCAGACTTCTCTTCACCTTGTTCCTTTCCAACGTTTTCAGCAGTCTTCTCAACTTCAGCATCAGCAATGATCTCCTTAGTTGTTCTTCCCCTTTATCTTCCCCCTTTTTGTCATCATCAGTCTTGATGACATCTTCAGGTTTAGCAGCAGGGTTGAGTGCAACAGTAGGAATCTTCATTGCAGCACATAAAGTCTTCAGGTTCTGTTTACACATCATGACTTGCTGTTAAATGATGAAGAGTGGTGCTGATGTTGTCAGTTAGATCATTGAAGCAGTCAATATTAGTTGCATGTTGAAAGTTCTTTGTGTAACAATTCCAGCTTTTGGATTTCTGCAATCCAACATTTATAGACTTCTCTTCTTCACTGACTTGATGAAGGTGCAGTTAAATCAGCTATCTTGTGCTCAGCTCTTTGTAAGGGTATGAAGGTGATTTACATCAGCCTTCACATCTTCACGTTTCTGTTCATTTCAGTAAGGCTTTGCACTAACTGCAAGGAATGATCTTGAGGTACAGGAAAACTATCAGTTTCAGTCTTGATGATCTTTTCAGTTGATTGTTGCATAGTTTCCAGCTGAAGTCTGTTGGATTCTACCAACTCTGCTTTCAGTTCTTCCTTCAGCTCCTCCTTCATCTTTGTCAGCTGCTGGTTATGCTTCTCTTCCAGTTCCTTCATAGAATTTTCCATCAGCATCTGGAAGGCTTCCATCAGTGATGAGTGCTGATCACCTGATGAAGCAGAAGTAGCAGCTTCCTCTTCTTCAGTCTCCTGGTGGACAGGGACATCTTTCATTTCAGTCTCCTGATCAGCTTTTGGGTCCTTAGCGTTCCACTCAAGTGTTAAGGGTTTATCAGCTTTCTTGTGCTCATCAGTGACATCATCATAGAACAGATTTGTAAAAGTGCCATCATCATTGAAACAAGTTGTTTGACGAATATGTCGCCCAATTATCCAAGGATTTACAAAGGCATTGTTACCTTTGGGCACTTCACAAAATTCCTTTACTTCTTTGCCAAAAATAATTTGCTGAATGCTAGGCAGCTGAGGCATTTCACTTGAACAGCCTTGCTAATACCTTGACCTTTCTGCCCATCTCTTCAAGGCGGTCATAGCAGCAATGTTGATAGCCCTTTCTTCAGCATTGTCAGACTTTCTTTTTTTGGCAGGCAAAGAGTTCTTGTTCTTCTTGGCCTCTTCTAATGCAAACTCCTTTGCATATTTGTGCATAATGTCTCTTACATAGTGAGGATCCAAGGCTTTCTGAATGGAGTCTGTCCTTAACCAATTTAGAACCCACTGTTCTTCATCAGCTAACTCCTTCAGACTTTGAAGATCTACTATTGATCTGTTCATTATGTTTTCTCTCCATCTGATATATCTAGGCTTTTCTTGAGTGAACAGAGTCTTCAGCATTAGCTTCTGGTCGTAGTAAGCAAGGGTCTTCTCAAATCTTTTGAAAAGCTCTTTGTCAGCATAGACAATGTTGAAGGCTTTTCTGATTTCAAATTTCTCCTTCTCCTTGACTTCACCAGCAGGCATTTTGGGCTTCTTAGGTTTATCATCACCATCAGCCTCATTAATTTTGATGCCTCCGCCATGGACAGGTCCATGAGCATCAACCTTGCTGAGTTCAATGACCACAGCAAGTTCTGCATCTTCAGCAGCTTTTCTTTCTGCCTCAGACATTTTCCTTCTTTCCTCATCCTTTGCTTCCTGAATTTTGCTCAATTCAAGAGCCTTTTTCTCCTCTATTTCATCCTACTTTCTTTGTTCAGCTTCTTCCCTTTTCTTTTTATCAGCTTTGGAAACCTTCTTTCTTTTGATCACGAACTTTCTTTTTCCTTTATCAGCTGGGGCAGGGGCTGGACCAGCAGAAGAAATTGGTGCAGGAGCAATAGGATGATCATAACATTTGGATCATCCTGAGGTTTGGCAGCCTCAACTGTTGGTGTAGCTTGAGTCATCTGTTGCTTATCAGTTTGGTCAGCAGCAGAAGCCTCATCAGCTCCAACAGGTCTTTCAGCAGTTGCAGGACTTTGCCTTACTAAATTTTCCAGTTCAGTAGGCTCTTCAACAAAAGTCATCTGCTTCCTCGCAGTTTTCTTTGATATTCCCTGAATGAGTCTTGAGGCAGCAGTGTCTTTCAGTTGAATCCTGGTCCTATGAGAGACAGTCTCATCAGGAACTTGAGCAGTTGGTGTCCTTGAAGATGATGCAGGGGACACATTCCTGTCATCAGTAGAGGTTAGGTCAACAACTTTGTTGGCTTCAGCATCCTCCACTTTCTTCATTCTCTTGGGAGTCTTTTCCTTAGGCTTTTCAGTAGCCTTCTTCTTTTGTGTCTCAACAGCTAACTCAGTTGTTTTGACCAACCTCCTTGGTCTTTTGGCAGGAACATCCTTTTGTTCCTCGTTGTCATCCTCATCAGGCTCATCAGCCTTTCTCTTCAAAACTGGCAAGTATTTCACCATAGCCTTTGACTTATGGATCTCCTTTCCATTTGTCATAGTACAACCCAGTTTAAACAGCAGATAACTGAGTGTAATTCTGTGATTTGTCTGAGGAGTCTTGCCTTTCTTTACTTCGAGGAAGTTTGCCAAAACATACCAGATTACAACAGACCAGTTGACTTCTAGTCCGTAGTAAATGGCAGCCATGATGCTGAACCTCTTCATGGTAACAGCATCCAGAGAAAAAGTGCAGTTTTCAATCAACTTAGATACCATATCAGCCATCCGCTGATACTCGTCTTTCAGCTGTCTCTTCTTGATGTTGCTAGACAACATCTCCCCTTCGTTGGCGCAGATCGCCCAGAACTGTTGGTGCTTTTCCTCCGTCAGCACAGTGACATCATGTCGTCCTCTGTTTGGAAGATCAAAGGTCTCGTGAAGAACAGCAGGAGTTATGATGATGGATTTACCTCCAACCGTAGCTTTGATTTCCATGGCAGTGAAATCAACAGTAGCAGTTTTGTAGTACTCCAAAACCTGGTCAGTCCAGATTACTCCTTCATTGTACTCCATAAAGTTAACCAGTAGGGCCGACTTGAACTTCTCTAGCAGTTCTTTCATCAGATCGGTGCCAGATTGATAGTAGGATTCATAAACAAGGTACATACCTTCAGCGGCCAATTCAAATCTGTAGGAAATTATGGAAACAAGAAAAAATTTGCAGAAAACTTGCAAGTATTTTCTCTCAAGTGTGCTTTGAATATTTGGGTGCGTAAAGAGCTACACATCTGATCAGATCTGGATTTATAGAGTTAGGGTATCTTGGTTTCCGTGATACCAGCCAACCGTTAGATCCGTTTCTTATAAGTGCTGATCGTGCGGCGTCAGTTACGACCTTTCAAATTCAAATCTCATTAAATGAGGAGCGGGAAAAAGACCACTCTTAAGTTACTTGTAAAAGCGCGTTTTGAAAATAACGTTTTAACCAGTAAGCTTTTACACAAGTAATCAGATTAGTAAAATAAATACTTATCTGATGGACTATTGTCCTGATAACATAGTTGTTATCAGTGAAAGCCAATAACTGATAACCTTCCTCGGCTGTTTGTCAATCTAGCTAAATAATAAGTCCTCAATCTTCAAAATTTTAATCTTCTGTTGAAAACATAACTTCAACTAACTGTCATTAACAAATTTCATCTTTTAATCAGAAGTACCGCTAGTCTTACACGTTCCCCCTGACTTTAAGAGTTCATAAGTTAACTAGTCTGTTGAGAGTTAATTCTTGAAGATGAATAAGATGAGTAAGCTGTTGAACTCTAGTCTTCTGATTCCCCCTCAGCTTATGCATCCAATTTTAATAAACCCAGTTCAGCTCTTAGAGTTGAAAACCTTGTCTCACTTAGTGGTTTTGTGAAGATGTCAGCAACTTGATTTTCAGTAAACACATATTCTATCATGACATTTCCTTTCTCCACATGATCTCTAATAAAGTGATGCTTGATCTCAATATGCTTAGTCCTTGAATGACTTGTAGTATTCTAAGTAAGGCTGATTGCACTTGTATTATCACAGTAGATTGGAATTCCACTGATTTTGATATTGTAGTCTTCTAGTTGATGCTTCAACCATAAGATTTGTGCACAGCAAGCTCCATCAGCTATGTATTCAGCTTCAGCAGTTGATATGGATACTGAAGTCTGTTTCTTACTCATCCATGAGATCAGACGACTACCTAAGAATTGACAGGCACCTGTTGTGCTTTTTCTATCAATTTTGCAGCCAGCAAGGTCAGAATCTGAATATCCAATAAGCTCAAATCCAGATTCTCTAGGATACCACAATCCCAAATCTTCAATACCTTTAAGATACTTTAGTATCCTTTTGGCAGCTAAGAGGTGAGATTCCTTAGGATTTGATTAAAATCTCGCACAAACCCCAACTGAGTACATGATATCAGGTCTGCTTGCTGTTAGATATAACAATGACCCAATAATGCCTCTGTATTTGATTATGTCCACTGACTTGCCATCTTCATCTTTATCCAAACGAAGACTTGTAGACATTGGAATGGTAGCAGTAGAGCTAGTTTCCATACCAAATTTCTTGAACAGATCTTTTGTATATTTTGCTTGGCTGATGAATATTCCATCAGGCAACTGTCTTACTTGCAAACCAAGAAAATAATTAAGTTCTCCCATCATGCTCATTTCAAACTTGTTATGCATCAGCTTTGAGAACTTGTCACACATCTGTTGGTTAGTTGAACCAAAAATAATATCGTCCACATAAATTTGCACAAGCAAAATATGTTCTTCCCATTCAATAGTGAACAAGGTCTTGTCAACTTTACCTTTGCGAAATCCTTTAATTAAAAGAAAATCAGATAAGGTATCATACCATGCTCTTGGAGCTTGTTTCAGTCCATAAAGGGCTTTCTTCAGACGATACATCTTGTCTCCTTCTTGATAGACTTCAAAACCAGGTGGTTATTTAACGTAAACTTTTTCTTGCAATTCTCCATTGAGAAAAGCTGATTTCACATCCATCTGATAGATGGTGAAATTCTTGTGAGCAGCATAGGCAAGAAATAGTCTGATTGCCTCTAATCTTGCTACTGGTTCAAACGTTTCATCAAAGTCAATGCCTTCTTCTTGGCAGTAACCTTTGGCCACTAATCTTGCTTTATTTCTGGTGACTTCACCATCTTCATTCATCTTATTCCTGAATACCCATTTAGTGCCAATGACTCTTTGATGACTTGGTCTAGGAACTAAGTACTAGACTTCATTCCTTTCAAATTGATTTAGCTCTTCTTGCATAGCTTCAATCCAGTTTGAATCACTAAGAGCTTCTTCAATATGTTTAGGCTCAATTTGAGATAGGAAACTGACAAACATTGCATCAATTGTAGCTGCTCTCCTTGTCTTCACTTTATCCAAAGGATCACCAATCACCAGCTCTGGTGGGTGATTCTTGAGCCATCTAAGATCAGGTTGCAAATCATAATGTTGTCCTTTGTTTTGATCTTGCAACACCGCTGTTGGAGTTCCAGTAGTAGTCTGTTGAACATTTGTTGTCTGTTGAACAGTCTCTGGTCTATCAGCTGTTTGCAACTCGTCTGTTAGACAATCAGCACTGTGATTTTGAACAGCACTTGAGTTATCAGCTGGGTTGAGATCAGGTAGTATGATGGGAACATATTCTTCATTCTTTCCAACATTCAACCTCTGTAAATCAGTAGACAGTTCTTGATCAATACTTTGATTCTTTTCAGAAGATTGATTTGGTTCATCAAATACTACATGAATGGATTCTTCTATTAGTAATGTTCTTTTGTTAAAAACTCTATAAGCTTTACTAACAGTAGAGTATCCTACAAAAACAGCTTCATCAGCCTTTTCTGCAAATGCAGTAAGGTGATTTTTCCCATTATTTAAAACAAAGCATTTACAACCAAATATCTTAAAATAATGAATGTTTGGCTTCCTGTTGTTCCAAACTTCATATGGCGTCTTGTTTTGGTGCTTGTTGATCATGCATCTGTTTTGGGTAAAACATGTTGTGTTTGTTGCTTCTGCCCAAAATCTTTGTAGCAGCTTAGCTTCAGCTATCATGGTTCTGAAAGCTTCCTTTAGTGTTTTGTTTCTCCTTTCAGCAACACCATTCTGTTGAGGGGTTCTAGCAGCTGAATACTCATGATGTATTCCTTTGATATTACAATACTCTTCAACAGTAGAGTTTGTAAACTCTGTCCCTCTATCTTATCTGATCTTCAATATCTTTATGATTTTCTCATTCTGGATCAGTTCCATCATATTAGTAAGATGTTCCTTGGTTTCACTTTTCTTCTTCATGAAAATCACCCAATTGTATCTTGAATAATCATCCACAACAGCTAGGCAGTATTTCTTTCCACCATTGCTGACAGGATTAATCGGTCCAAATAAGTCCATGTGTAGCAGCTCCAATATTCTTCCAGAAGATTGATGCTTCTTGCTTTTGAATGATGACTTGATTTGTTTACCCTTCTGACAGGCGTCACAGAGCTTATCTTTGCTCATGACTGTCTTTGGAATTCCTTCTACCAGATTATTCTTGATTAGTCTGTTGATGGTCTTGAAATTCACATGATTCATTCTTTTGTGCCACAGCCAACTGACTTCACTTGGTGTTGATGCCACCAAACAAATGCTCGGATTCTTGTCAGCAGAATTCCAGTCCACTGTGTAGACATTCCCTTGTCGTCTTCCAGATAAAATTACCTTCTTTGTACCAATTTGTTCAACATAGCACTTATCTGTTGAGAAGATGACTGAATATCCTTTGTCACAAAATTGACTTATGCTCAGCAAATTGTATTTGAGGCCTTTAACATAAGAGACGTCAGATATCTCAATGTTGCCTTTGATCAGCTTTCCACTTGCTACAATCTTGCCTTCCTTGTTGTCCCGAAAAGTAACTTTAGGACCATCCACAGCAACAGCATCAGTCAGCTCATGTATGTTTCCACACATGTGTCTTGAACAGCCACTGTCCAAGTACCAGATTTTCTCTACTTTACTCCTACTCCTAATCCTAACCTACAAAACAAAATAAAATTGTTTTAGGTACCCTTATTGAGAGGGTCCTGAAGGATTAGTTCCACCTTTGACAACCCAAGATGATGAAGTCTTAGGCTTCTTAGGCTTCTGAGTTTCAACAGGAGTATGAACAGCTTTGCCTTTACCACGTTCATCAGATTTGTCATATTGTTGATGATCAGCATGATAAGGGTAATGTTCAAATCCAGAGTAAGATGCATGATAAGGAGGATATGCATGCATTGGATGAGCAGGGTATGGTGCATAGTAAGTTGGAAATTGAGGTGCATGATACATAGGATGATATGCAGCAGGTTGCACATAATAAGACTCATTTCCATACCAAGCATTTTGATTTTCCTTATTTTTATGCTTCTTTGGTTTACTAGTTGCTTGCTCATTAACAGACGACTTAGTTTTAACACTAGTCTGATTAGTTTTAGCCTTGTCAGATGACTTCCTAGGACTCTTCGGTTTAGGCTTACTAGTCTGTTTTCCTACACTAGGCTCTTTGCTCTTTTTAGCCTTAGGAGTTTTTGTCTCCTTTAATACTTTCTCAGGTGAAGCAGGTTTAGTAGTCTGAACATACAATATGACCTTACTATTGTCAGCTGATATGAATTTTTCAGTATGGTTCAGTTCTAACTTTTCCTGATCTAAAGGTGTCTTCTGTTTACTAGACATGTGAGTGGATGCAACAGATGACTTCTCATGAGACTCAATGACTTTCTCAAGCTCAATGATTTTACCCTTTAAAACTTCACTTTCAGCTTTCATAGATTCATTCTCTTGCTCAAGCAGTTTATATTCAACTGATTCTTTTGGCTTTTCAGCTTTAAGTTTCAGTGAACTGTTTTGCTCTTTCATCAATATCATCTCTTCCTTAAGCTTTTTAAATGCATCAGCAATGCTAGTATTGTTGAGCATCATTTGTTCAAATGAATTAAATAATTCATTATCAAGAGGAGTTACCTCATCATCCTCAGAGTCATCAGATTCCTTAGCCATCAGGCAGAGAAGAGCAGGGCTCTCTTCATCAGAAGACTCTTCATCAGAAGTGTCTGAATCTGAATCAGATGAGTAGACATCAGCTAGCTTTTCTGCTTCTGCTACCAGCACCTTTCCTTTCTGATGCTTTCTTTCTTTTCTGATTCTCTTTTCTTCTTCTGTATACTTCTCAGCTTTAGGATATGGGCAGTCTCTGATGAAATGACCCAGTTTCCTGCAATTATAGCACATCATTTTGGATTTATAAGAATCCTTATCCTGAGAAGAAGAAGTAGGGTTAGAAGTAGAAGCATTGTTATATTTGTTCTTCATTTTTCGTCTGTAGAACTTTTTGAAGTTGCTCATCAGCAATGCTACGTCTCCAGCAGTGTACTCCTTTTTGTTGAGTAGCGTGGCTTCATCAAATGAGTCCACATCTTTGCTTTTGTGAGCTGGCCTTCTGGGATTTTCAGCAGCAACGAGAGCAGCTGTGGGACTTGAAGTAGAGGTTTCTTCAACACCCATTCTCGGCAGTTTATACTCGTACGCCTTGAGTACTGAGAACAGCTCGGTGAGAGAAATCTTGCCCAGATCTCTTGACTCTTCCATGGCTGTCACCTTCATGTTGAACTTTGGAGGTAGGGCCTTCAGAACTCTGACGGTTATCTCCTTGTCCGTAAAGGTTTTTCCAAGCTTTAAAACTTCATTCAGTGTCCTTGTAAACCTTGTGTCCATCTGGTCAATGGTTTCCGCAGACTTCATCTTGAAATTGTCCAGCTTTTCCAGAGCAACACTCAGCTGATGCTCTTTGATGGCGTCGTTTCCTTCGCTCATGTCACGAACCTTATCCCACATCTCCTTTGCAGTTTTGCAATGTTTGACTTTATCAAGCCTATCATTATCCAGGGCTTTGGTCATGATGAAGCGGCTAACCTTATCCAGATTGAACAGCTTAATTTCTTCGGCTGTCATCTCTGTTAAATCTTTTTCCACCACTAGTTCAGCTTCATCAACTATGATAGTCTTGGTGAATTTGAATGGACCTTTAATGATACATGTGTACATGTTATCATTATAAGCAGCTAGGAAAATCTACATCCTGATTTTCCAGTCTTCAAACGACATACCAGCAATGTGGGGAACATGGCTGATACAGTCCATTTTTCAAAAAGATTTTGTTTTTCAAAAAGATGCTCTTTTGAAAAGTTTTTTAAAAACCTTTGAAAAACACTTGGATCAAGCTCGTTGATCAGGCAGCTGATTCTAATGAACCACCTGCTCTGATACCACTTGTTGGTCCCAAGTGGTCAAATGAGGTCTAGAGGGGGGGGTGAATAGACCTCTAAACTTCTTCAAATTTTAACTTTAAAACCTTTTTGTTAACTTAAACAGACTAAGCTGTTATCAACAGTAGGTTCCTCGGCTGATCGCGAACAAATCTTTGAACAGCTTTGTAGACCACTAACCTGATAGTTACTTAGCTGATTTTGTCAAAATCAGTTTTAATACTTAGAGTACTTGCAGCGGATTTATAAAGTGTTTTTCACAAGTAAACTTAGCAGTTTGAAAGTTTGTTCCCTAGTTTTACAAAACCTCTTTTCTTAGAAAACTTTTCAAACAGTTAACTTAAAGTGTTTTTATGCAACAGAAAATATGCAAGGAAGAATGCAAGTAAAAACACAAGTAATTTTTATAGTGGTTATATGGATGTAAATATCCTTTAGTCCACTCTTCCAAGTCACTTAGATCTTGGGTTATACTATAATCACAAAGTTTACAGTATACTCTGCTTGCGCCAATCAACAAATGAAAAGGCCACAAGTGCGCAGTAGGAAATCACTCAGAAACTCCTACTCTCCGAAGTAATATCACTCACAAAGATGGATATCTACTTCTCACAACACTCAGATTTATAAATTCACTCAGAAGATGTGTTTAGCTTTGTTCTTCAACTTCGCTTTTCGTCAACAAATGACAAAGCTGATGAGTGAGCTGTTCTTGAGACTTAAAGAATTCTGCTTCGAAAATTTCTCAGAGATTGTGTTGTTCTCTTGTTCTCTTCGTCTCTTTCAGCTATTTATACTTGAGGTTTGAAAAATGTCCGTTGAAGAGAGACATGATTCAAATTCCTCGAGTACTGGTCCTTAAAATCCGCGAACGGCTCTTTTGCAGTCTGTCCGTACTGTCAACAGTACTTTCCTGCAGGCAGCATTAAATGCACCCAGCTGATGCGAAGCATTTCTTCAATCATTTGTCTTTAATAACCTTGTACTTCAGCATTTATTACTTCCAGGGGCATTTATTACCGTTGGAAAGACTTTATGATCCTTTCCACTTGGCTGACGGAAGTGCAAGTCTGATGGCGAACTAAGCTGGTCTCAAACTTGAACAAATCTGATTTGAGTCGGCTGATCTTCATCAGTCTGATATTTTTCCTTCAGCGGATCAGTAGTCTTTGGACCTTGATTTTTTACTCTTCTGATGTCTTCTTTACTTAGTCAAAAAATCTTCACAAGGGACCATCAGCTAAGTTATCCCATAATTAGCAGATTTTGAAGTTTTGGAATGCATCAAAACCTCCCTTATCAATTTGTCTTCAGTGCTTTCATCTTCATCCTTATCCAACAAATATTTTTTATATTTTCTATTTTAGTCAAACTAAAATTACGTAATTAGCTGAATCATAAGTATTTTTTATTCTTTCTTAAGATGCAATTCAATTTTAAATATTTTTTTTTTAAACATAAAGATATTTAAGAGAATTTCATTTTAAATTCTTACATTTAAAGTGTTTATGATTTATGGTTTACTAATATTTTGAATTAACATTTTCTTACTTAAAAAATATTGATGCTAAAATATAATAGTTTTTATCTATTATTTAGGGGCTATTTAAAATAATAGTGAATTTTTATGGTTTGTTTTTATCTATTATAAGAGAAGATTAAAATTATAAATTATGTAAGAGAGAATTTATAATTTTTAGGAGTTTATGTAGATGATAAATATAATAGACTTAATGTTTAATTATACATCTTCAGTTACTTTTGTATATTTACCATTGAATTAAATAACAATCCAAGTAAGGGTATTTTAGTCTGCACAAAAAAGTTAAGAAATATTCATGCTTTTATAATATATAATAATAATAATATAATAATAATAATAATAATAATAATAATGATAATATAATATAATAATAATAATAATAATAATAATAATAATAATAGTAGAGATAAAACAATAGCAAGACAACATTTTTAATTTGCATGCATCATCTTTGTTTCACAAACATTCGGTTTTACATCAATGGGATGGGACCCACATACCTTATTCATGTTTTCTTGGCATATTTTAAATTTATTTATCTGTTTAATATATCACAATTATTCATCAAAAATATATATATATATATATATATATATATATATATATATATATATATATATATATATATATATATATATATATATATATATATATATATATATATATATATATACTAGGCAATATGGTCCATGCAGTTGCGTGGAGATCATTGCCCCGTATTTTATTGGATATATGGGTATCACATCTATAAGTTTAGGGGTGTTTTGCAATTTTAAAAGATGTATTGATAGCTGAAAATTAATGGAGAAACATTCAACACAATACTAACAATGAATCTGACTCTCATAAGCATGGTCAAAATCTATTACTCTCAACATTTGATACACAAAAGTATTAAATCTTTTTGCACATTATTTTTCATGAAATCTAGCATGCCAGAACAAAAGATGACTCAAATCTTATTTTATCTCATACTCAAACTTTTATGACTCACCAAGGTTGTTTGGAATGATGCAAAGGCTTAAACCAGTGCTATCATACCTAAAAAAAACATAACCTATAAATGACAAGTTAACATAACCTTGAACTTCACTTAATGATAGAAAAGAAAAACATGTAATAAAAAATACACAGACAATGAACAAGTATTGGTAGTGTAAGAGGTCACCTTTGGTTGAATTTTAGAAAGTAGACGATATCATAATGCAAGGATGACGTAAAATAAGAAATCCTCAACTACTTCCTTCTGAATAAGATCGCATGGTTGATCTTAAGCTAATATCTCAGACCCTGGCTTCAAAATGCGACCTCAGAGAAAAATACTTTAAAGAATTTCTTCTTACATAATACTACGCCTGAAACACAGGGACTCTTAATTAATGGTAAGTTTTAAATAAAATTATTCTAGAAACATGATATAGTCCATATGGAGAGGAAGCAATTGTCGAATTTGCAATGGAAATCTAGTTTAAAATCAGGAAATACAAATTGAAAAGAGTTATCACTGCTAATCATCTTTAAGAAAGAAAATAAAAAATAAACTCAAGCAAGCTCAAAATGTAGAAGTAAAGTTCAAATTGTATGCGAAATTTACACAACCAATAAGTTATGTACAAAAATTCTGGATTTGATGACATTTTCCCACAACTAACTCCACAAAGGAACCAAATATAAATAATGGCAAAGGAACTTATTATATACAATTCTTTATATAGAATAATACAAAAGAAAGCTTCACATGTGGCACAGAGGAATGTTGAAAGCAAAGATCATTTGCAGTCACCTTACAGGTCTCCAATTACAGTGATTTCGAACTTGTAAGTGACTTGAGATATTACGTAACTTCAATTGTGCAAGTCCTGCATTTATGAGACAGAATAAAGAATAAATCCATGAAGAAAAGATGCCACAAAAATTGGATTAAGCTACGGTTGTAGAATTAGGATTGTTGATTAAGTATATTTTATCCAGATCCGGTCAAAGTCCAATCCGATGTGCATATATACAAGGATATGTATTCCAAAATAAAGGAGCGAATGTGAATCTAAGTCAATTTGATATGTTTGAAATCATAATCCAATAATAAATACCTGTATATATACATAAGATTTTGTTTATATAAGTAATTTTTTTTTTTTTGAGGAACCATGAAATTTCATTAATGATGTAACTCGGAGTTTACAATATCAAGAATTGAAAGTGGTAAAAAATTAGACACAAGACTCGATAGGAGATAATTTGGCTATCTCGTGTGCCGCTCGATTTCCTTCTCTTAACACATGTCGAACTTTGAAAATTTTGAAACCGCTCGCTAATCTTTTGATGTCGGCAATAATGTTCCCGTAAGGCGTATGAGAACCAACATCTCCTTCAATGGCAGCCATAATGTTACTCGAATCACCCTCTAATATGATCTTGTTCCAATTTTGTTCCCGAGCAAACTCCAAAGCTTTAAGAGCAGCCATTGCCTCAGCCGAAGAAGGATCAAGAGGCATGAGAAAACAAGAAGAAAACCAAGCAAGACAATTACCAGAATGAGATCTTGCAAGACCCCTAACCCACAACAATTTTCAGCACACAATGAGGCGTCAAAATTGATTTTTATTTCACCCATTGGAGGAGGTTCCCATCCAACTCCAGTTCTCCGCCTGCCAATGTTTACACTTGGTTTAAGTACTTCAGATCTAGCTCCTCTTAAGGCTTGCAAATATTTCTTCGAAAAAGAAATAACCTCAATTGCCGAGTCATGAGTACCCTCAAAGAATCTCTTGTTTCTAGCATGCCAAACAGACCAACAGACAACAACACAAAATTCGAACTCTACCACATCCAACTTCTTGCGCATATCAAGTATCCAATCAAGTAGAGAATTACCTCTTGGAAAATGGATAGACCAAGGTATTCCACTAAGAGCCCAGACTTGTCTAGCAAAAGTGCATAAAGATAAACTATGAATAGCATCTTCGTCGAAACTATGGCAGATTTCGCACGAAGCCACCTCCAAGACTTTACGTTTTGCAAGATTTAACCGCGTAGGAAGATGATTCTTACACGCTCGCCAAAGGAATATTTTTATTTTGCTTGGAAGATTAATTGCCCACAACCATATAAGTAATATTAACAGTGTTTTATCGTCACTCAATCAAAACAGAAACTCATAGTTAATTTATTCACTTTAGTTTTCAACTAACACTGAATCGATTTTGTCAAATATGCAAAAGAAAAGACTTTACAGTTTAGAAATTTAAGTAGATAGATGATAATTTGTACCCTACAATCTCAAAATAGCTTTACACATAAGAGCAGCAAGGCCAACATCTGTAATATGGCTGGTAAATTTTTGAAAACACCATGAGAAGGAAGGAATCAAAGTTTCCAAATCAAGTAGACTTGTAAAAGGAAATATCAATATTTAATCATATAACTAAATCTGTTTATTTTAACATGTACCATTCTGTCAAGTTACATCTGCTAAGATTCAAATGCAGCACGGCATTGACAGCTGCATAAACACAAAATGAGTCAATATAGATAATGACCTATCATGAGAAATATTTTGGTACGGTACTGTACGGTTTTGAGGTTCTAGAAATATTTTGCGTTGTACTATTTTTCTCTTATAGTCGACTGATAGTTGAAAAAACAAAAAATCCAATAGAATAAATTGGTGATTTTTTCCTTTTTGCATAATACTTTATAATTGAACGAGTTACATAATAATATCCTATGTTTTTTCTTTTATTTTTCAATGGTTTTAATAATTATTAAGCTCATTGTGCACATTAAGTGAGAACCTCTTCCAACAAGAATTCGAACCTGAGTTCGCTACTTATAATATCCTATAAATAACTTAGCCTTAACTACAATAGGTCATTAAAAAAATTACAAAAATTTATTTGCCATTTGTTATTTCTTTTAATGGTATATTTATTTACTAGTTAGTTTTTATGTTTCAAATTTTTATTTTTGGACTTTTAATTTTATAAATTAATAATTTAACTTACACAATTATAAGTTATATTTGAGTATATTTTTTGAGTTATAATTATTAATATTGGACTATGTGTTATAAGGACACGTTGTAAGATAATAAACCTTAAATTTTATTGGATAAACTATTAAATAATTAATTTACTTCTATTTACGGTATAGTACGACTTTTTGTCGTGTTCAATTTTTAAGACCTATATCATACCAAATAATTTCGTACGGTTTTCATATGTACAGACGCCTAAATTTTTTAGAAAATAAACCTAAACTTCCGTACAATGTAGCACGATTCGATTCGATACGATACAGTACGGTCTCGAAAACCATGTGCACCCCTATTAATTGCTATTACCTTATTTTTAAAAGAGAATCTTCAACTCACAAGTTGGTGGAATTGACAAAATCCTAATAATAGAAAAGTCTCATTAATATTTTTACACTAAAAAAATTATACATGTGGAAACATGTCAAGAATCAATTAATATAAATAGGCAATTCCCACATCCTTCATTTCAAAGGGGGGAGAACTGAATTCTTGCCTATAAAGTATGCCCTCTTCCTAGGGTTAGGCTAAAGTGCTGTTTCCCCATTTTATTCAAATCTGCCTAGTTTTTCACTCATTGTTCTTCAATCATTTCAAGAATCTATTTATAGTAACTTTTTCATTCTTAAAAAAAATAGGGTTGTACTATATATATAGTCAACCAAAAAGTAAGAAATAATGATAAAAAAGGTGGTTAGGCTAGATGGGCCTCAGGTTGTTCGAACGACGAAGTATGCTGAATGCCAGAAGAACCAGGCAGTAAAAATCGGAGGACACGCGGTGGATGGATGTCGGGAGTTCATGGCTGGAGGCCAAGAAGGGACTGATGCTGCCCTTAGTTGTGCCGCATGCGGCTGCCACCGCAACTTTCACCGGAGGGTGGTGGAGACCGGGGTTGTTGGTGATAGCTCATCAGTTAATTAAGTCTTGAATCATCAATATCTTATATCTCATATCTCATGTTTGACAAAACTATAATCATTGATATTGCATGTGAAAACTTAATAAAATATATTTAAATTTTGAATGTGTTGTCCTTAATTAGTACTACAACTATTTTATATCTAATTACTCAACAATAGGTCAGTGAGGCTATAATATGTTGGTAAGACTGATGCAAAATGACCAAGAGGTCATGTGTTTAATTCTCATTAATGTCGAATTTATTTCAATTTAATACAGTGGTTGGTACGTACGTAGCTTTTGCTTTTGTGATTTGGTTGTATTCGAATAACAAATTTGAAATAATTTTAAGCTGCGAAAAACTAACCTTATATGAAGATGGGTTTTGGATATTCCAATTGGTTCGTACCTAAATCTTATTTTTACAAAACCCGGTTGTAGAATACATGAATGAATATGTGTTGTAATTTAAATGGGGCTCATTACCCTTTAAGTACTAAACTTTCTTTTATCTTCAATTTGACTCTTCGCCATTCGGAAATCAAATCACTAATTAGTCTTTACATTTTTTATGATATCTTAATTTAGTGCAAAACTTTATGTAATAAATTATTTTATTATTATATAGATGAGAGAATTTCACTTTTGATACTATAATTCTACCTACTTTAGGGATTTGATACCACAACTTTTTATACCGACACATTTGATACCATAACTAAAATCAACTTTGCACATTTAATACTTCCGTCAAATTGGAAACGGAATTGTCACGATAATGTCACGTGGCCGTTAAAACATTACACATTTGATACAATAACTTATGTTGACTGATAATTTTACTCCATAACATTTCAGGTTACCAGAAATACCCCAAATCTCTAAATTTAGTGACGATTTTAGTCCACATTGTTGCCAAATTTTCAAATTTACTCGAATAAGACCACGTGCTGACCAATTTAGAAAATTTTAAATCTGAATTTGGGGGGAGAATTGCAATTTTGGTTGACTGATAATTATTTTTAGGTTACCAAAAAAGTCCGACATCTCCAAATTTAGTGACGATTTTAGTCCACGTTGTTGCAAAATTTTCAAATTGACTCGAATAAGACCACGTGCTGACCAATTTAGAAAATTTTACTTATTTTATTTAAATAACTAATTTAATTTATAAACAATATTAATAAATTAAATAAATATTCTTTTTACATTAACATAAATATCACCAAAATTAAGAAAACATATTCTTTTTATATATAAAATTTATGTAATAGAATTAATATATTTAATATTTATTAAAATAATAAATTATATAATTTAAAATTATTTAATATTTATTAAAATATTATATAATAAATAATTTTAATTTTAAAAAAAAATCCCCACCCCACCCACCACCTCCCCACCCCTCCCCCCTACCCCTTGATTCCCAGGCCGCCGCCGGCCTGGGTCTTCTGTCCCAGGCCACCGTCGGCCTGGGTCAGAATATCCCAGGCCGGCAGTGGCCTGGGATCGGAGAACCCAGGCCGACGGCCTGGGTTCTTCGATCCAAGCCACCGCGGCCAAGGATGACAGAAACCAAAGGAGGACAGAATGCTCGAGAAATCCAACTCATGTTCAACCAATTTATTAGTTTTTTCTCATAAAACAATAGCAAGACAACATTTTTAATTTTAATGCATCATCTTTGTTTCACAAACATTCGTATTTTCATCAATGGGATGGGACACACATACCTTACTCATGTTTTCTTGACATATTTTAAATTTATTTATCTGTTTAATATATCACAATTATTCATCAAATAAATAAATAAATAAATATATATATATATATATATATACATACTAGGCGATATGGTCCACGCAGTTGCGTGGAGATCGTTGCCCCGTATTTTATTGGATATATGGGTATCACATCTATAAGTTTAGGGGTGTTTTACAATTTTAAAAGAAGTATTGATAGCTGAAAATTAATGGAGAAACATTCAACACAATACTAACAATGAATCTGACTCTCATAAGCATGGTCAAAATCTACTACTCTCTACATTTGATACACAAAAATATTAAATCTTTTTGCACATTATTTTTCATGAAATCTAGCATGCCAGAACAAAAGATGACTCAAATCTTATTTTATCTCATACTCAAACTTTTACGACTCACCAAGGTTGTTTGGAATGATGCAAAGGCTTAAACCAGTGCTATCATACCTAAAAAAAAACATAACCTATAAATGACAAGTTAACATAACCTTGAACTTCACTTAATGATAGAAAAGAAAAACATGTAATAAAAAATACACAGACAATGAACAAGTATTGGTAGTGTAAGAGGTCACCTTTTGTTGAATTTTAGAAAGTAGACGATATCATAATGCAAGGATGACGTAAAATAAGAAATCCTCAACTACTTCCTTCTAAATAAGATCGCATGGTTGATCTTAAGCTAATGTCTTAGACCCTGGCTTAAAAATGAAACCTCAGAGAAAAATAATTTAAAGAATTTCTTCTTACGTAATACAACGCCTGAAACACAGGGACTCTTAATGGTAAGTTTTAAATAAAATTATTCTAGAAACATGATATAGTCCATATGGAGAGGAAGCAACTGTCGAATTTGCATTGGAAATCTAGTTTAAAATCAGGAAATACAAATTGAAAAGAGTTATCATTGCTAATCATCTTTAAGAATGAAAAGAAAAAATAAACTCAAACAAGCTAGCTCAAAATGTAGAAGTAAAGTTCAAATTGTATGCGAAATTTACACAACCAATAAGTTATGTACAAAAAATCTGGATTTGATGACATTTTCCCACAACTAACTCCACAAAGGAACCAAATATAAATAATGGCAAAGGAACTTATTATATACAATTCTTTATAGGGTTAATTACAGGTACCTCCCCTGAGGTTAGGTGTAATTACCGCCCAATCCCCTCGGACAATCATAATTACAACCACCTCCCCTGAGGTTTCAAAAGGATTACAAAACCCTAACGGAGACTAACGGACTTGGACGGAATGTGTGAATTGACGGTTATGCCCTTCAGTTTTTTAATTAAAAAAAAAAAAACCCCAAAAAATATATTGACCCGAATTGACAATATTGCCCCTGCTTCATTTCCCGCTTCAAAACACATACACACACTCACACACTTACAAGAAAATCCTCACCATCACTCAAACCATTCATCTTCCCCACCATTTTCAATCACCATTGTTTCTCCAACTTTAAAAACTATCAAGCCCCATTTTAGTGTGTTGAAAAACCGTATTAAGGAGAAAGCAAAAGACCCATTCCCGTACCGTTTCTGGGCAGCAAAACATCCAAAGAACCGAAGGTAAAATAAAAAATTGATCTTTTATTTTCAATCGATTTTTGTTTTTTTTTTTGTTGAAAATAGCTTAGTTAAGTAATACTCTTGTATATTCTAAAAAAATGAAGAATTTTCAGTCACCTAGGGTTTTTTTGGCACAAAATTTTGATCACTGCTTTTTTTTTTTTGGAAAATATCTCTGAATATTTATGTGATAATATGATTATGTTTTGATTTCATAGTTTTGATTTTGATTGGTGTTGTTTTTGTTGATAAAACGAAGGAAAATATGATTATGTTGTTGATTCCACCTGCTCCTACATTTAAAAGATTTTTTTTGTGTTTGGAACCATTGAAGATAGGATTTTTAGCTGGATGTAGTCCATTCTTGGGCTTTGATGGGTGTCACTTAAAAGGACCTCATAAGGGGATTTTACTTTCTGCCATTGGACTGGATGAGAATAATGGTCTTTTTCCTTTGGCATTTGTTGTGGTTGAAAGTGAGAACAAGGATAGTTGGGGAATTTTCTTTCACTGCTTGGAGAACATGTTGGGAGGCTTCAATGAAGAAAGGCCTTGGACTTTCATGACAGACAGACAAAATGTATGAACTTAGTTGTAAGATATTATTTCTTTGAAGGTTTAATATATTAAGTCTCATTAGTTAGAAGGACTTATTTGTAATATTTGTAAGCTGGTAAGGACTTATTTGTTATGTAATACATGTACTTGGGTTTAATTGTATTTTTACTGTGTGGTATTTTTCAGGGGCTTGTTGAGGCTATTCTTCAGAAAGTGTCTACTGCTATCAACAGAAAATGTGCCAGACACATATATGCAAACATGAGGACCCTCTATCCTGGCTTGGTGGTAAAAAAATGGTACTGGGCAGCTGTAAGGGCATACAATAGGGCCATGTTTGACTTTGCCATGAGAAAGTTAAAAGAGGTAAAACCCCAAGCTTATGATTGGTTAATGGCAATAGATGTTAGTATATGGTCTAGACATGCTTTTAATACTAGGATAAAGAGGTAAAATGAATGTTTTTTATTAACTCATTCATTGCATTTGCAGGTAGCTGAAGATGGAGGTGCTGGACCATCAAATGCTGCTAGAGGAGTTGATTTTGATGATGATATCCCACTAAGACAAGTGTTTAATCAACTAAGGAGATCAAGAAGTGAAACTGTGGTGGTGAACACTCAAGAAGCCCCCCCAATCTCCCAATCCTCACAAGTTCCACCTGATGAATGAATTTGTTGGATTTGTTTAAGAATTTATGTTATTGATATGGTTTTTGATGAATTATGATGTGTTTTTGGATTTCTGTTGATGGCATTTAATTAACATCCAGTTTATTGTGTGTTTGTTTATGGATTTCTGTTTTGGTAATATTTGGGAAAAATTTGGATGTTATTTAAATGTTTTGGATTGTAAAGGGGGATATTAGTAATGTTTTGTTAATATTTTGGATACAAATGTAATGGTATTTGTAATGAACTATACAAGCTATTATGGCTGGTTATTTATCATATGAATCATTTTGGCAAAAAATTTGTGTTTTTATTAATGCATTTGTTTTATGGATTTCTTTGGTATTTTATTTTGTATAAGCTATGAAAACAGTTGAATCTTTCTATGGATTTCTTTGGTAATTTATGCATTTTACTTGGAATTTATTTTGCAACAACCTTGAGAAAACCAATTATTCTATTTTGAAACTAATTTCCTGAATTTATACACAATAAAAATTTATTTTAAGGATAAAACTAAAATACAACATTGACACCCTTTCATTATCCTAAACATTACAATAACCCCCTGTCCATGCATAAAACTAAAAAGGGTAAAATTGTCCACGTAAAATGCTACAGTAATAGAGGGGTAAAATGGGAAATTCAAAAACTATTAAGTGATGACGTCAGCAAAAACTAACTGATATCTAACGGATGTAATCCTTTTGAAACCTCAGGGGAGACGGTTGTAATTATGATTGTCCGAGGGGATTGGGCGGTAATTACACCTAACCTCAGGGGAGGTACCTGTAATTAACCCTTCTTTATATAGAACAATACAAAAGAAAGCTTCACATGTGGCACGGAGGAATGTTGAAAGCAAAGATCATTTGCAGTCACCTTACAGGACTCCAATTACAGTGATT
Source organism: Penstemon barbatus (assembly GCA_003313485.2). NCBI lineage: Eukaryota > Viridiplantae > Streptophyta > Magnoliopsida > Lamiales > Plantaginaceae > Penstemon > Penstemon barbatus. The sequence goes on along the minus strand of CM064878.1, from coordinate 22,435,639 downwards.
TCGAACTTGTAAGTGACTTCAGATATTACGTAACTTCAATTGTGCAAGTCCTGCATTTATGAATCTAAGTCAATTTGATATGTTAGAAATCATAATCCAATAATAAATACATGTATATATACATAAGATTTTGTTTATATAAGTAATTTTTTTTTCTTTGAGGAACCATGAAATTTCATTAATAATGATGTAACTCGGAGTTTACAATATCAAGAATTTAAAGTGGTAAAAAATTCGACACAAAAGACTCGGTAGAAGATAATTTAGCTATCTCGTGTGCCGCTCGATTTCCTTCTCTTAACACATGTCGAACTTTGAAAATTTCGAAACCGCTCTCTAATCTTTTGATGTCGGCAATAATGTTCCCGTAAGGCGTATGAGAACCAATATCTCCTTCAATGGCAGCCATAATGTTACTCGAATTACCCTCTAATATGATCTTGTTCCAATTTTGTTCCCGAGCAAACTCCAAAGCTTTAAGAGCAGCCATTGCCTCAGCCGAAGAAGGATCAAGAGGCATGAGAAAACAAGAAGAAAACCAAGCAAGACAATTACCAGAATGAGATCTTGCAAGACCCCCTAACCCACAACAATTTTCAGCACACAATGAGGCGTCAAAATTGATTTTTATTTCACCCATTGGAGGAGGTTCCCATCCAACTCCAGTTCTCCGCCTGCCAATGTTTACACTTGGTTTAAGTACTTCAGATCTAGCTCCTCTTAAGGCTTGCAAATATTTCTTCGAAAAAGAAATAACCTCAATTGCCGAGTCATGAGTACCCTCAAAGAATCTCTTGTTTCTAGCATGCCAAACAGACCAACAGACAACAACACAAAATTCGAACTCTACCACATCCAACTTCTTGCGCATATCAAGTATCCAATCAAGTAGAGAATTACCTCTTGGAAAATGGATAGACCAAGGTATTCCACTAAGAGCCCAGACTTGTCTAGCAAAAATGCATAGCATCTTCGTCGAAACTATGGCAGATTTCGCACGAAGCCACCTCCAAGACTTTACGTTTTGCAAGATTTAAACGCGTAGGAAGATGATTCTTACACGCTCGCCAAAGGAATTTGCTTGGAAGATTAATTGCCCACAACCATATAAGTAATATTAACAGTGTTTTATCGTCACTCAATCAAAACAGAAACTCATAGTTTATTCACTTTAGTTTTCAACTAACACTGAATCGATTTTGTCCAAATCAAGTAGACTTGTAAAAGGAAATATCAATATTTAATCATATAACTAAATCTGTTTATTTTAACATGTACCATTCTTTCAGATGTATGCTAGCTAGGTAAACATATATATATAGCATCATATTCATATTGAAAAACATGAAGAAATACAATTACATGGTTGAAATATGAACTTTTAAGAATATCTTTAATTCTGTAAGACTGAGGTTCAATTTATATATACTTAAAGAACTCAAAAGAAATATACTAATGCATGACAGTGTTTAGTTGAAGTTCAAATAAAGATTCTAGTACAAGAAAAATGAGACAGTCCGTTGCTTCCAACTTCAGTATGAGGCAACTCAAAATTTAGGCGAGATAAGCCTAAGAATCATACACAAGAACAAACAAAAAGTCATCAACTGAAGAAAAAAAAAAAGAAAGAAAAAAAAGAGGGCACTAATAACAACAAATATTTAAATACACGAGAACAAAAGACAAGTTCTCTTTTTGACACAATATTAACAATGGCAAGATGAACCATCCCTTCATCAATCCTGCAAGAATCCATGTTCAAGCACTCCTCCAAAAAACTTTTAAACATGTACCAGAAAAATATTCGTACTGTAAAGATAACCCAAACACAAAATTAAATTTGAGAATATTACTTACCTTTAAGATGAACCAAAATACCGCATGTTATTTCATTGTATCCCAAATCCAAAAATTTCAGAGATTGCAGCTCTGCCATTATGCATAACGGACAAAACCATCAATTTTTTACTTCATGAATGAAATGATTCACAATGACAAAACCATCATTTTTTTTACTTCAGGAAATGATGCACGATGACAGATGGAATTGGATAATGTTCTTGAAAGTAGCTATTATTTCACCTTTAGAGCATCTCCAGCAGACAACATAAAAAAACAGCATCAAATAATTCTTTAATGCTTGCTACCGTACTTTAATACTCGCATAAAAGTTTTTTACTCCAGCAATAAGCATTAAAAACGGAGCATCATTTTAAATTAATTTTAATTTAACTTATCTAAATTAGGATAAATTTAAATTAAATTAAATCTTACTTAAAAGTAAAACAAATTAAATTTAAATTAAAAAATATTAAATAATCGTGCCTTGCGTTAAATTATTTAGATATGATTATTGATTGTAATTTTATCACATGTATGTGTTTGATTCAATGTTAAGATATTTGATAATAATTTTCATCCACAATTTTTTTATCAACGTGTTAACTTGTTATTCAACGTTAGATATCTTATAAGGAATTATATTGATAAAATTTTATATCAAGGTGTCAATTTGTGATTCAACATGAGATGTATGATGATGCTTTTTATCGATAAGATTTTTTTATTGAAAATTAACTTTATCTGATTTTTTGGCTCGTGATTATTAAACTTGTGTATTTTAATTGAAATATATGGCCATTTTAACCGTTGAAATTTTTTGTACTACTGCAAAATTTGAAATATAAGTCGTTGGGGAGAAATGGGAAGGACAAATAGCCATTTTTAAAAGTTGTCACTATTGACATTTAGTGATACTCTAAAAGTTGTCACTAAATTATTGTGACAATATTTATTGTCACTAGGTTGTCACTGAAAGGGTATCACTAATTGTCAATAGTGACAACTTAAGTTCCATACACTTGTCACTAATAGCCATTAGTGACAACTTAAAAATATATTTTGTCACTATTGTTATTGTGACGAAACTACTATTTTTGTCATTAAATATATGCAAAAAGTGACAATTTCAACAATGTCACTTAATATTTTGTCACTAAAATCCATTTTTCTTGTAGTGAGTTACATCTGCTAAGATTCAAATGCAGCACAGCATTGACAATTGCATAAACACAAAATGAGTCAATATAGATAATGACCTATCATGAGAAATATTTTGGTACGGTTCGATTTTGGTATGGTACTGTACGGTTTTGAGGTTCTATAATTATTTTGCGTTGTACTATTTTTCTCTTATAGTCGACTTATAGTTGAAAAAAAAAATCCAATAGAATAAATTGGTGATTTTTTCCTTTTTGCATAATAGTTTATAATTGAACGAGTTACATAATAATATCCTATGTTTTTTCTTTTATTTTTCAATGGTTTTAATAATTATTTAGGCTCATCGTGCACATTAAGTGAGAACCTCTCCCAACAGGTATTCGAACCTGAGTTCGCTACTTATAATATCCTATAAATAACTTAGCTTTAACTACAATAGGTCATTAAAAAATTTACAATTTTTTTTTTTGCCATTTATTATTTCTTTTAATGGTATATTTATTTACCAGTTAGTTTTTATGTTTCAAATTTTTATTTTTGGACTTTTAATTTTATAAATTAATAATTTAACTTACACAATTATATGTCATACTTGAGTACATTTTTTGAGTTATAATTATTAATATTGGACTATGTGTTATAAGGACACGTTGTAAGATAATAAATCTTAAATTTTATTGGATAAACTATTAAATAATTAATTTACTTCTATTTGCGGTATATTATGACTTTTTGTCGTGTTCAATTTTCAAGACCTATATCATATCAAATAATTCTGTACGGTTTTCATATCTACCGACACCTACAGTTTTTAAAAAATAAACATAAACTTCACTGGAATGTAGAAAATAAACCTAAACTTCACTGGAATGTTTAAAAAATAAACCTAAACCTATATCATATTACAACAATTACTCAACAATCGAATTTGCATTGGAAATCTAGTTTAAAATCAGGAAATACAAATTGAAAAGAGTTATCACTGCTAATCATCTTTAAGAATGAAAATAAAAAATAAACTCAAACAAGCTCAAAATGTAGAAGTAAAGTTCAAATTGAATGCGAAATTTACACAACCAATAAGTTATGTACAAAAATTCTGGATTTGATGACATTTTCCAACAACTAACTCCACAAAGGAACCAAATATAAATAATGGCAAAGGAACTTATTATATACAATTCTTTATATAGAATAATACAAAAGAAAGCTTCACATGTGGCACAGAGGAATGTTGAAAGCAAAGATCATTTGCAGTCACCTTACAGGACTCCAATTACAGTGATTTCGAACTTGTAAGTGACTTGAGATATTACGTAACTTCAATTGTGCAAGTCCTGCATTTATGAGACAGAATAAAGAATAAATCCATGAAGAAAAGATGCCACAAAAATTGGATTAAGCTACGGTTGTAGAATTAGGATTGTTGATTAAGTATATTTTATCCAGATCCGGTCAAAGTCCAATCCGATGTGCATATATACAAGGATATGTATTCCAAAATAAAGGAGCGAAGGTGAATCTAAGTCAATTTGATATGTTAGAAATCATAATCCAATAATAAATACCTGTATATATACATTAGATTTTGTTTATATAAGTAAATTTTTTTTTTTGAGGAACCATGAAATTTCATTAATGATGTAACTCGGAGTTTACAATATCAAGAATTGAAAGTGGTAAAAAATTCGACACAAAAGACTCGGTAGAAGATAATTTGGCTATCTCGTGTGCTGCTCGATTTCCTTCTCTTAACACATGTCGAACTTTGAAAATTTCGAAACCGCTCGCTAATCTTTTGATGTCGGCAATAATGTTCCCGTAAGGCGTATGAGAACCAACATCTCCTTCAAATGCAGCCATAATGTTACTCGAATCACCCTCTAATATGATCTTGTTCCAATTTTGTTCCCGAGCAAACTCCAAAGCTTTAAGAGCAACCATTGCCTCAGCCGAAGAAGGATCAAGAGGCATGAGAAAACAAGAAGAAAACCAAGCAAGACAATTACTAGAATGAGATTTTGCAAGACCCCCTAACCCACAACAATTTTCAGCACACAATGAGGCGTCAAAATTTATTTTTATTTCACCCATTGGAGGAGGTTCCCATCCAACTCCAGTTCTCCGCCTGCCAATGTTTACACTTGGTTTAAGTACTTCAGATCTAGCTCCTCTTAAGGCTTGCAAATATCTCTTCGAAAAAGAAATAACCTCAATCGCCGAGTCATGAGTACCCTCAAAGAATCTCTTGTTTCTAGCATGCCAAACAGACCAACAGACAACAACACAAAATTCGAACTCTACCACATCCAACTTCTTGCGCATATCAAGTATCCAATCAAGTAGATAATTACCTCTTGGAAAATGGATAGACCAAGGTATTCCACTAAGAGCCCAGACTTGTCTAGCAAAAGTGCATAAAGATAAACTATGAATAGCATCTTCGTCGAAACTATGGCAGATTCCGCACGAAGCCACCTCCAAGACTTAACGTTTTACAAGATTTAAATGCGTAGGAAGATGATTCTTACACGCTCGCCAAAGGAATATTTTTATTTTGCTTGGAAGATTAATTGCCCACAACCATATAAGTAATATTAACAGTGTTTTATCGTCACTTAATCAAAACAGAAACTCATGGTTAATTTATTCACTTTAGTTTTCAACTAACACTGAATCGATTTTGTCAAATATGCAAAAGAAAAGACTTTACAGTTTAGAAATCATAGTGACAATATTTATTGTCAATAGGTTGTCACTGAAAGGGTATCACTAATTGTCAATAGTGACAACTTAAGTTCCATACACTTGTCACTAATAGTCATTAGTGACAACTTAAAAATATATTTTGTCACTATTGTTATTGTGACGAAACTACTATTTTTGTCATTAAATATATGCAAAAAGTGACAATTTCAACAATGTCACTTAATATTTTGTCACTAAAATCCATTTTTCTTGTAGTGAGTTACATCTGCTAAGATTCAAATGCAGCACGGCATTGACAGCTGCATAAACACAAAATGAGTCAATATAGATAATGACCTATCATGAGAAATATTTTGGTACGGTTTGATTTTGGTATGGTACTATACGGTTTTGAGGTTCTAAAATTATTTTGCGTTGTACTATTTTTCTCTTATAGTCGACTGATGGTTGAAAAAACAAAAAATCCAATAGAATAAATTGGTGATTTTTTCCTTTTTGCATAATAGTTTATAATTGAACGAGTTACATAATAATATCCTATGTTTTTTCTTTTATTTGTCAATGGTTTTAATAATTATTTAGGCTCATCGTGCACATTAAGTGAGAACCTCTCCCAACAGGTATTCGAACCTGAGTTCGCTACTTATAATATCCTATAAATAACTTAGCTTTAACTACAATAGGTCATTAAAAAATTTACAATTTTTTTTTGCCATTTATTATTTCTTTTAATGGTATATTTATTTACCAGTTAGTTTTTATGATTCAAATTTTTATTTTTGGACTTTTAATTTTATAAATTAATAATTTAACTTACACAATTATATGTTATACTTGAGTACATTTTTTGAATTATAATTATTAATATTGGACTATGTGTTATAACGACACGTTGTAAGATAATAAATCTTAAATTTTATTGGATAAACTATTAAATAATTAATTTACTTCTATTTGCGGTATAGTACGACTTTTTGTCGTGTTCAATTTTCAAGACCTATATCATATCAAATAATTCCGTACGGTTTTCATATGTACCGACACCTACAGTTTTTAAAAAATAAACCTAAATTTCCGTACAATGCAGTACGACTCGATACGATACAGTACGGTCTCGAAAACCATGTGCACCCCTATTAATTGCTATTACCTTATTTTTAAAAGATAATCTTCAACTCACAAGTTGGTGGAATTGACAAAATCCTAATAGAAAAGTCTCATTAATATTTTTACACTCAAAAAATTATACATGTGCAAACATGTGCAAGAATCAATTCATATAAATAGGCAATTCCCACATCCTTCATTTCAAAGGGGGGAGAACTGAAATATTGCCTATAAAATATGCACTCTTCCTACGGTTAGGCTAAAGTACTGTTTCCCCATTTTATTCAAATCTACCTAGTTTTTCGCTCATTGTTCTTCAATCATTTCAAGAATCTATTTATAGTAACTTTTTCATTCTGAAAAAAAAAATAGGTTTGTACTTGTACAGTTGTACTCTTAGTCAACCAAAAAGTGAGAAATAATGATAAGAAAGGTGGTTAGGCTAGAAGGGCCTTAGGTTGTTCGAACGACGAGGTATGCTGAATGCCAGAAGAACCAGACAGTAAACATCGGAGGGCACGCGGTGGATGGATATCGGGAGTTCATGGCCGGAGGCCAAGAAGGGACTGATGCTTCCTTTAGTTGTGCCGCATGTGGCTACCACCGCAACTTTCACCGAAGGGTGGTGGAGACCAGGGTTGTTGGTGATAGCTCATCAGTTAATTAAGGCTTGAATTCATCAATGTCTTATATCTCATATCTCATGTTTGACAAAATTATAATAATTGATATAGCATGAGAAAGATTAATAAAATAAATTTACATTTTTAATGTGTTGTCCTTAATTATTATTACAACAATTGTATATCTAATTAATTATTATTACAACAATTACTCAACAATAGGTCAGTGAGGCTATAGTCTGTTGGTAATAGGGGTGCACATGGTTTTCAAAACCGTACCGGACCGTCCCGTATCGTACCGAATGTTAGGTTTTTTTTCTCAAAACCGAAGGTCTTGGTATGAATGAAAATCGTACCGATTATTTTGGTATGGTTTTGGTTTTAGACTTCTCATACCTTAAAAAACCGTACCGTACCGAAATTGAAAAGAAACATGAATTAACTATTCATTTTTTTATATTTCCAACTAAATTTTATAAATTTATATTTTTAAATTTATAATTCAAATATTATTGAATACTATATTATTTAGAGTTTATATTATAGTCCATCATAGTTTATAATTACTACATTGCTAGCGTTGAATTAAAAAACGATATGCTCTAATTTAGCACAAATTAAACTTGTTATATGTTGAAAATTTAAAATGCAAAAATTCTAGACAACAAATACCAAATAGTAAGTTTCTTCACATAATAAAAACAATGATCAAATAATTAACCAATTAATTTTATTCAATTAGGTCGAACTATAGCGTCAAATTTGTGAACATTTTCTTTTCCGATGCTTTATTTAATGACAAAAATAGTTTGTAAGATATTATATTATTAATTTTTATATAATTGTCAACTATGTAATCAATTATATAAGAAAAATTGCACGAAAAAAGTTTGTTCGAAAAAACAGCAAAACCGTACCGTACCGGAACCGCACAAAACCGAGTTTGTTGGTATGGTTCATAAAACTCTAGTTTGGTTTTGAGTTTTTAAAAACCGCACTAATTGGTACGGTACAAATTTTATAAAAAATACCGCAGAACCGTACCATGAGCACCCCTAGTTGGTAAGACTGATGCCAAATGACCAAGAGGTCATCTGTTTAATTCTCATTAATGTCGAATTTATTTCAATTTAATACAATGGTTGGTACGTACGTAGCTTTTGCTTTTGTAATTTGGTTGTATTCGAATAACAAATTTGAAATAATTTTAAGCTGCGAAAAACTAACCTTATATGAAGATGGGTTTTGGATATTCCAATTGGTTCGTACCTTAATCTTATTTTTTTAAAACCCGATTGTAGAATACATGAATGAATATGTGTTGCAATTTTAAATGAGGTTCATTACCCTTTAAGTACTAAACTTTCTTTTATCTTCAATTTGACTCTTCGCCATTCGGAAATCAAATCACTAATTAGTCTTTACATTTTTTTTATGATATCTTAATTTAGTGCAAAACTTTATGTAATAAATTATTTTATTATTATATAGATATTAACTAATATAATATTAGGCCCGTGCAAACTTATTTCGAGAGAACTTTTACCATGAACCAAAGGAGGACAGAATGCTCTAGAAATCCAACTCATGTTCAACTAATTTATTAGTTTTTTCTTACTAGGAAGGTGCACGTACGTTGTACGTGTCTAGTTAATTTCATGGATATTTTTTATGATTTAGGGTAAAATTAATTTGATTATGTCATAAAATAGAACAAATTAATCCATTTTTCACCTATTTAATTAATTTTTCACCGGTTTAGCTTGTTTTTTAGCCGATTTTATTCATTTTTACCACTTTGATTTTTTTCACTGTTTTACCCTTTTTTTTATTGGTTATAACTTATTTTCACTGTATTTAATTCTTAGTAGTTAAAAGCGAGAAAAGCGCTCACTATAGTGCGCTTTTCGCTATAGCGAGACTTCCTCGCCTCATTGCGATTTGCGCTATTTGGGCTATAGCGCAACAGCCCATAGCGCCAAATAGTGCGCTATTTAAGGAATATCGGAAAATAGAAAGTAAAAAAAAAGAAAAAAAAACTTGGTGAAATTAAGTAACTTGATTGCATAATTAATTGTTGGTTTTCCTAATACAAATGAAATTTACCATCAGGTTAATTTAGCAGAAATTTTGTTGGTTTATGTAACTGATTTTCCCTATGTTTATATGAAATTTATAATTTCCATCATCATATAGATTGGAAATATGGCTTCTAAATCCGGAAGATATATATCTATATCTTCTTCATCTTGGTTCATTCTTTGTATGAACAAATTATCACACTCCTTAATCTCAGAGCTTGAGAGCTGATCTCCATTACGAAACTTCTGCTGATCTCCACGACCATGTTGATCAAATTCAGAAGGTTTTTTTTTTTATTTACAAACTTTTGCGAATTTTGGGTACGAAACTTAAAAAATTTTAAATTTGGATACGTTTGGACGTTTACTTTGGAACTCGAATTTGGAACATGCATACCGTTGTTCACACCTTCCTCGTGTTCTTGGAGCTTGTTTACACTAAGTTAGTTAATTCCTTATTTTCCTAAATTAAAATTAAATTTGCCTTATTTTGGTTTAAATATTTTGCTTAAAATCAGTTTAAATTGATTGATTAATTTAATTGTTGATCTTCTTGAATTAAGATGAAAATTACCTTATATTTCACTCATTTCTTATGTTATTTAAATAAGGATTTTAATAAAAAGTTTGGCTGAATTTACTCAAAATTAACATAAATTTAGTTGAAATGACTGCTAGCTGACAGATTTTACAACAATTAACTTTTTTTTAAGTATACAACAATTAACTTAAATTAGGTGAAATTAACTTAAAGTTGGCTGAAATATACTCTATATTATGAGTACTTATTAGCTTTATGTTTTTATGTGTTAAAGTTAGCTTTATCACCAGTATTCATCAATTTTACCCGAATTTTCATCGATTTCACATATTTTTAATGATTTCATAGATTTTTTTTTATCGATTTCACCATTTTCCACCAATTTCACCCATTTTTCACAAAATGAATTTCATCCAAATTTGAGGTTATGCATGTCTTGATATTATTAAATATTTTTTATATTTTCTATTTTAGTCAAACTAAAATTACGTAATTAGTTGAGTCATAAATATAGTAGATTTAATGTTTAATTATACCTCTTCAGTTACTTTTGTATATTTACCATTGAATTAAATAACAATCCAAATAAGGGTATTTTAGTCTGCACAAAAAAGTTAAGAAATATTCATGCTTTTATAATATAATATAATATAATAATAATATAATATAATATAATAATAATAATAATAATAATATAATATAATATAATATTAATAATAATAATGATAATATAATATAATATAATAATAATAATAATAATAATAATAATAATAATAATAATAATAATAATAATAATAATAATAATAATAATAATAGTAGAGATAAAACAATAGCAAGACAACATTTTTAATTTGAATGCATCATCTTTGTTTCACAAACATTTGGTTTTACATCAATGGGATGGGACCCACATACCTTATTCATGTTTTCTTGACATATTTTAAATTTATTTATCTGTTTAATATATCACAATTATTCATCAAATATATATATATATATACTAGGCAATATGGTCCATGCAGTTGCGTGGAGATCATTGCCCCGTATTTTATTGGATAAATGGGTATCACATCTATAAGTTTAGGGGTGTTTTGCAATTTTAAAAGATGTATTGATAGCTGAAAATTAATGAAGAAACATTCAGCACAATACTAACAATGAATCTGACTCTCATAAGCATGGTCAAAATCTATTACTCAACATTTGATACACAAAAATATTAAATCTTTTTGCACATTATTATTCATGAAATCTAGCATGCCAGAACAAAAGATGACTCAAATCTTATTTTATCTCATACTCAAAATTTTACGACTCACCAAGGTAGTTTGGAATGATGCAAAGGCTTAAACCAGTGCTATCATACCTAAAAAAAAACATAACCTATAAATGACAAGTTAACGTAACCTTGAACTTCACTTAATGATAGAAAAGAAAAACATGTAATAAAAAATACACAGACAATGAACAAGTATTGGTAGTGTAAGAGGTCACCTTTTGTTGAATTTTAGAAAGTAGACGATATCATAATGCAAGGATGACGTAAAATAAGAAATCCTCAACTACTTCCTTCTGAATAAGATCGCATGGTTTATCTTAAGCTAATATCTCAGACCCTGGCTTAAAAATGCGACCTCAGAGAAAAATGCTTTAAAGAATTTCTTCTTACGTAATACAACGCCTGAAACACAGGGACTCTTAATTAATGGTAAGTTTTAAATAAAATTATTCTAGAAACATGATATAGTCCATATGGAGAGGAAGCAATTGTCGAATTTGCATTGGAAATCTAGTTTAAAATCAGGAAATACAAATTGAAAAGAGTTATCATTGCCAATCCTCTTTAAGAATGAAAATAAAAATAAACTCAAACAAGCTCAAAATGTAGAAGTAAAGTTCAAATTGTATGCGAAATTTACACAACCAATAAGTTATGTACAAAAATTATGGATTTGATGACATTTTCCCACAACTAACTCCACAAAGGAACCAAATATAAATAATGGCAAAGGAACTTATTATATACAATTCTTTATATAGAATAATACAAAAGAAAGCTTCACATGTGGCACAGAGGAATGTTGAAAGCAAAGATCATTTGCAGTCACCTTACAGGACTCCAATTACAGTGATTTCGAACTTGTAAGTGACTTGAGATATTACGTAACTTCAATTGTGCAAGTCCTGCATTTATGAGTCAGAATAAAGAATAAATCCATGAAGAAAAGATGCCACAAAAATTGGATTATGCTACGGTTGTAGAATTAGGATTGTTGATTAAGTATATTTTATCCAGATCCGGTCAAAGTCCAATCCGATGTGCATATATACAAGGATATGTATTCCAAAATAAAGGAGCGAATGTGAATCTAAGTCAATTTGATATGTGTTGGTCCCAAGTGGTCAGATGAGGTCTAGATGGGGGGTGAATAGACCTCTAAACTTTTTGCAATTTTTAACTTTAAAACCTTTTTGTTAACTTAAACAGACTAAGTTGTTATCAACAGTAGATTCCTCAGCTGATCGCGAACAAATCTTTGAACAGCTTCGTAGACCACTAAACTGATAGTTACTTAGCTGATTTTGTCAAAATCAGTTTTAATACATAGAGTACTTGCAGCGGATTTTCAAAGTGTTTTTCACAAGTAATCTTAGCAGTTTGAAAGTTTGTTCCCCAGTTTTACAAAACTTCTTTTCTTAGAAACTTTTCAAACGGTTAACTTAAAGTATTTTATGCAATCTTGAAATATGCAAGTAAAAATGCAAATAAAAACACAAATAATTTTTATAGTGGTTATATGGATTTAAATCCTTTAGTCCACTCTTCCAAGTCACTCAGATCTTGGGTTATACTAGAAACACAAAGTAACCAGTACACTCTGCTTACGCCTAACAACAAATGAACAGGCTGTAAGTGCGCAGTAAGAAATCACAAAGAAATCCTACTCTCTGAAGTAATATCACTCACTAAGATGGATATCTACTTCTCACAACACTCAATTTTACAAATTCACTCAGAAGATGTGTTTAGCTTTGTTCTTCAACTTCGCTTTTCGTCAACAAATGACTAAGCTGATGAGTTAGTTGTTCTTGAGACTTAAAGAGTTCTGCTTCGAAAATTCTCTCAGAAATTGTGTTGTTGTTTTCTCTTCGTCTCTTTCAGCTATTTATACTTGAGGTTTGAAAAATATCCGTTGAAGAGAGACAAGATTCAAATTCCTCGAGTATTGGTCCTTAATTTCCGCGAACGGCTCTTTTGCAGTATGTCCGTACTGTCAACAGTATTATTCTGCAGGCAGCATTAAATGCACCCAGCTGATGCGAAGCATTTCTTCAGTCATTTGTCTTTAATAACCTTGTACTTCAGCATTTATTACTCCCAGGGGCATTTATTACCGTTGGGAAGACTTTATGATCCTTTCCACTTGGCTGACGAAAGTGCAAGTCTGATGGCGAACTAAGCTGATCTCAAACTTGAACAAATCTGATTTGAGTCGGCTGATCTTCATCAGTCTGATATCTTTCCTTCAGCAGATCACAAGTCTTTGGACCTTGAAATTTTGACTCTTCTGATGTCTTCTATACTTAGTAAAAATTCCTTCCAAGAGACCATCAGCTAAGTTAATCCATACTTAGCCAATTTTGAAGTTTTGGAATGCATCAAAACCTCCCTTATAAAATTGTTTTCAGTGTTCTTCATCTTCATCCTTATCCAACAAGTTCCCCCTTTTTGATGATGACAAAACATCAGCTAAGTACCTGTTAGAACCTATGCTAAAGATTGTAATCCTCAAAAATTTTCTGAGATAGAAAATAATATGTTGGAAAAACTTGACTTTTATAGATAATGCAAATATTACAAGTACAAGTTTTCAAATAAGATGTCTGAAGAACAGATAAAGTAAACTGATTACAAAAGATGTTTAAAAGTTCTAACTATCAGCTTCTTCATCAGATCCTTCTAACACTTCTTCATATTCAAAAGATGACTCTTCATCATCTTCTTCTTCATCATCTTCATCAGCTTCTTCACCTTGAAGGATAACTTCTTTGGCAGCCTCCATCTTTTCTTTAAGTTGCTGCTCCTTCAGTAATTCCATCGCCTTCCTGGCTGATTCAGTGTTCTTGTACTTGGTAGGTTCTTCTTCAGTCTTCTCTTTTTCTTCTACCTTTCCAAGTTCTTCTTCAGCAGTCTTGTCAGTAGTTTCTTCAGTCTCTTTAGCTTCGTCAGCAGCAGCAGCAGCATTTTCCTTAGCTGATTCTTCCCTTTTATCTTCCCCCTTTTTGTCATCATCAGATTTGATGACATTGGAAGGTCCAGCAGCAGGGTTGAGAGCAACTGTAGGAATCTTCATCTCCGCACATAAAGCCTTTAGATTCTGATTAACTACATCATGACTTGCAGTTAAGTGATGAATGTCAGTGCTGATGGTGTCAGTTTTATCATTGCAGCAGTCAATGTTGATTTGCATGGTTGAAAGCTCTTTGTGAATAACATCTCCAGCTTTCTGAAGTTCCTGAATCAAGCCAACATTGATAGACTTCACTTCTTCACTGACTTTGATGAAGGTTGCAGTTAAGTCAGCTATCTTGTGCTCATCTCTTTGTAAGGCAGCATGAAGGTGATTTACATCAGCCTTCACATCTTCCACATTCTTGTTCATGTCATTTAAGCTGTGCACTAACTGCAAAGAGTTGTCTTGAGGAATAGGGAAACTATCAATTTCTTTCTTGATGATCTTTTCAGTCGACTGTTGCATAGTTTCCAGCTGAAGTTTGTTGGACTCTGCCAACTCTGCTTTAAGTTCTACCTTCAGCTCCTCTTTCAACTTCATCAGCTGCTGGTTATGCTTCTCTTCCAGTTCCTTCACTGAATTCTCCATAAGCATCTGGAAAGCTTCCATCAGTGATGAGTGTTCATCACCTGATGAAGCAGAAGCAGCAGCTTCCTTTTCTTCAGTCTCCTGGTGGACAGGGACATCTTCCATTTCAGTCTCGTGATGATCTTCAGAAGCCTTAGCATTCCACTCAATAGCTAAGGTCTTGTCAGCTTTCTTGTGTTCATCAGTGACGTCATCATAGAACAGATTAGTGATTGTGCCATCATCATTGAAGCGGGTTGTTTGTCTTATCTGCCTAACAATGATCCAATGGTTTACAAAGGCATTATTCCCCTTGGGCACTTCACTGTACTCCTTCACTTCCTTGCCAAAGATTATTTGCTGAATACTTGGCAGCTGAGGCAACTCACTTGAGTGTCCCTGCTGATATCTCGACCTCTCTGCCCATCTCTTCAGGGCGGTCATAACAGCAATATTAACTGCTCTCTCTTCAGCATTATCAGTCTTTCTTCTCTTGGCTGGCAGGGAGTTATCAATTTTCTTGGCCTCCTCCAGTGCAAATTCTTTTGCGTACTGATGCATGACATCTCTGACATAGCTGGGATCAAGGGCCTTTTGAATGGAGTCTGTTCTTAGCCAATTAAGAACCCATTGTTCTTCATCAGCTAGCTCATTTGAGTTTTGAAGTTCTGTTATAGACTTGTTCAGCCTGTTGTCTCTCCATCTGATGTATCTTGGCTTTTCTTGATTGAACAGCGTCTTTAACATGAGCTTCTGATCATAGTAAGCTAAGGACTTCTCAAATTTCTTGAAGAGTTCCTTATCAACATATACTATGTTGAAGGCTTTTCTGACTTCAAATTTCTCTTTGGGTTTGGCCTCACCAGCAGGCATCTTAGGCTTTTTCTCTTTGTCTTCATCCTTGACTTCACCAATTTTGATGCCTCCGCCATGAACAGGTCCATGAGCATCAGTCTTGCTGAGCTCAATGACCAAGGCCAATTCTGCATCTTCAGCAGCTTTTCTCTCTGCCTCAGACATTTTTCCTCGTGCCTCATCCTTTGCTTCTTGAACTTTGCTTAGTTCAAGTGCCTTCTTCTCTTCCAACTCATCTTGTTTCCTTTGTTCAGCTTCTTCCCTTTTCTTTTTGTCAGCTTTGGAAACCTTCTTTCTTTTAAGTACAATCTTTCTCTTTCCTTTATCAGCTGGGGCAGGGGCTGGACCAGCAGATGAGATTGGTGCAGCAGCAATAGGATTGATGATCATAACATCTGGATCATCCTGAGGTTGGGTAGCCTCAACTGTTGGTGCAGCTTGAGTCAACTGTTGCGCATCAGCTTTGTCAGCAACAGAAGCCCCAACAGCTTCAACGGGTCTTTCAGCAGTTTGAAGAATTTGCCTTACTACATTTGCCAAATTAGCAAGCTCTTCAAATGTTATCTGCTTCTTTGCTGACTTCTTTGATAAACCCTGAATGGGTCTTGAAGCAGCAGTGTCCCTTTGTTGGCTCCTTGTCCTGTGAGAGACATTCTCAGCAGGCATTTCAGCAGAAGGAGTCCTTGAAGGTGATGCAGGAGACATTCCCCTTACATCAGCAGTGGTCTGACTTATGATTTGATCAACATCAACGTCAGCCACAGTCTTCACTTTCTTAGAAACCTTCTCCTTTGGTTGATCAGCAACCTTCTTTTTCTTAGTCTCACCAGCTAAGTCAGCTGTTTTGACTAGTCTTCTTTGCCTCTTGGCAGGAACCTCCTTTGGTTCCTCATCTTCATCTTCTTCAGGCTCACAAGCCTTTCTCTTCATAACAGGCAAGTACTTGGACATTGCCTTAGACTTGTGAATCTCCTTACCATTCGTCATAACACAGCCCAGTTTTGACAGCATATAACTGAGTGTGATTCTGTGGTTGGTGTGAGGGCCTTTTCCTTTCTTTACCTCAAGAAAATCAGCGAAGATGTACCAAACTATTATAGACCAGTTGACTTCTAGTCAATAGTAGATAGCAGCCATTATGCTGAACCTTTTCATGGTAACAGCATCCAGAGAGAAGGTACAGTTCTCTATCAGCTTCGAGACCATATTAGCCATCCGCTGATATTCATCCTTTAACTGTTTCTTCCTTATGTTGCCAGACAACACTTCCCTTTCTTTGGCGCAGATCGCCCAAAATTGTTGGTGCTTCTCCTCAGTCAGCACAGTGACGTCGTGTCGTCCTCTGTTAGGAAGACCAAACGTTTCGTGAAGAACAGTGGGTGTAATGACCACAGATTTGTCTCCGACTGTAGCCTTGATTTCCATGGAGTTGTAGTCAACAGTTGCAGCCTGTAGTACTTCATAACCTGGTCAGTCCAGATTATGCCTTCATTGTACTCCATGAAGTTTACCAGAGAGGCCGTCTTGAATTTTTCCAACAATTCTTTCATCAGATCCGTTCTAGATTGATAGTACGACTCATATACTAAGAACATACCTTCAGCGGCCATCGTAATCTGTTGAAAATTAGAGAAACAGGAAGAATTTTGCAGAAAATTGCAAGTATTTCTCTCTCAAGTATGCTTTGAATATTTAGGGTGCGTAAAGAACTACACGGCTGATCAGATTGGGATTTATAGAGTTAGGGTATCTTGGTTTCCGTGATACCATCTAGCTGTTAGATCCGTTTCTTGTCAGTGCTGATCGTGCGGCGTCAGTTACGACCTTTCAAATTTAAATCGCATTAAATGAGGAGCGGGAATTTGTACCGCCCTTCTGTCACTTGTAAGAGCGTGTTTTGAAATAAAACGTTTTAAACAGTAAGCTTTTACACAAGCGATCAGATGAGTAAAATAAATACTTATCTGATGGACTACTGTCCTGATGACACAGTTGTTATCAGTGAAAGCCAATAGCTGATAACCTTCCTCAGCTGTTTGTCAATCCAGCTAGATAATAAATCTTCATTCTTCAAGACTTTAATCTTCTGTTGAAAACATAACTTCAACTAACTGTCATTAACAAATTTCATATTTTAATCAGAAGTACCGCTAGTCTTACACGTTCCCCCTGACTTTAAGAATTCATAAGTTAACTAGTCTGTTGAGAGTTGATCCTTGAAGATAAATAAGATGAGTAAGCTGTTGAACTTTAGTCTTCTGATAAGTTCCCCCTCAGCTTATGCATCCAGTTTTAATAAACCTAGTTCAGCTCTTAGAGTTGAAAACCTTGTCTCACTTAAAGGTTTTGTGAAGATGTCAGCAATTTAATTTTCAGTAAACACATATTCTATTATGACATTTCCTTTCTCCACATGATCTCTGATAAAGTGATGCTTGATCTCAATATGCTTAGTCCTTGAATGACTTGTAGTATTCTGAGTAAGGCTGATTGCACTTGTATTGTCACAGTAGATTGGTATTCCACTGATCTTGATATTGTAGTCTTCTAGTTGATGCTTCAACCATAAAATTTGTGCACAGCAAGCTCCAGCAGCTATGTATTCAGCTTCAGCAGTTGATATGGATACTGAAGTCTATTTCTTACTCATCCATGAGATCAGACGACTACCTAAGAATTGACAGGCACCTGTTGTGCTTTTTCTATCAATCTTGCAGCCAGCAAGGTCAGAATCTGAATATCCAATAAGCTCAAATCCAGATTCCCTAAGGTACCACAATCCCAATTGAGTGCCCTTAATATATTTCAGTATTCTCTTGGCAGCTAAGAGATGAGATTCATTGGGATTTGATTGGAATCTTGCACAGACCCCAACTAAGTACATAATATCAGGTCTGCTAGCTGTTAGATACAACAGTGACCCAATTATGCCTCTATATTTGGTTATGTCCACTGATTTGCCATCTTCATCTTTATCCAAACGAAGACTTGTAGACATTGGAATAGTAGCAGTAGAGCTAGTTTCCATACCAAATTTCTTGAACAGATCCTTTGTGTATTTTGCTTGGCTGATGAAAATTCCATCAGGCAACTGTCTAACTTGCAGACCAAGAAAATAATTAAGTTCTCCCATCATGCTCATTTCAAACTTGTTATGCATCAGCTTTGAGAACTTATCACACATCTGTTGATTAGTTGAACCAAAGATAATATCGTCCACATAAATTTGCACAAGCAAAATATGTTCTTCCCATTCAATAGTGAACAAGGTCTTGTCAACTTTACCTTTGCGAAATCCTTTAATTAAAAGAAAGTCAGATAAAGTATCATACCATGCTCTTGGAGCCTGTTTCAGTCCATAAAGAGCTTTCTTCAGACGATATACTTTGTCCTCTTCTTGATAAACTTCAAATCCAGGAGGTTGTTCAACATAAACTTCTTCTTGCAATTCTCCATTGAGAAAAGCTGATTTCACATCCATCTGATAGACTGTGAAATTCTTGTGAGCAGCGTAGGCAAGAAAGAGTCTGATTGCCTCTAGTCTTGCTACTGGTGCAAATGTTTCATCAAAGTCAATGCCTTCTTCTTGGCAGTAACCCTTGGCCACTAATCTTGCTTTGTTTCTGGTGACTTCACCATCTTCATTCATTTTATTTCTGAATACCCACTTAGTGCCAATGACTCTTTGATGACTTGGTCTAGGAACTAAGTACCAGACTTCATTCCTTTCAAATTGATTTAGCTCCTCCTGCATAGGTTCAATCCAGTTGGAGTCATTAAGAGCTTCTTCAATCTGTTTAGGCTCAATTTGAGATAGAAAACTAGCAAACATAGCATCTTGTGCAGCAGCTCTTCTTGTTTTCACTCTGTCTAAAGGATCACCAATCACTAATTCTGGTGGGTGATTTCTGAGCCATCTGAGATCAGGTTGCAAATCATAATGTTGTCCTTTGTCTTGATCTTGCAACACTACTGTTGGAGAATCAGTAGTAGTCTGTTGAACATTTGTTGTATGTTGAACAGTCTCTGGTCTGTCAGCTGTTTGCAACTCGTCTGTTAGACAATCAGCACTGTGATTTTGAACAGCACTTGAGTTGTCAGCTGGGTTGAGATCAGGTAGTATGATGGGAACGTATTCTTCATTATTTCCAACATTCAACTTCTGTAAATTAGTAGACAGATCTTGATTAAGACTTTGATTCTTTTCAGAAGTTTGACTTGGCTCATCAAATACTACATGAATGGATTCTTCTATTAGTAATGTTCTTTTATTGAAAACTCTATAGGCTTTACTAATAGTTGAGTATCCTACAAAGACAGCTTCATCAGCCTTTTCTGCAAATGCAGTAAGGTGATTTTTACCATTATTTAAAACATAGCATTTACAACCAAAAATCTTAAAGTAATGAATGTTTGGTTTCCTGTTGTTCCAAACTTCATATGGAGTCTTGTTTTGGTGCTTGTTGATCATGCATCTGTTTTGGGTAAAACATGTTGTATTTGTTGCTTCTGCCCAAAATCTTTGTGGCAGCTTTGCTTCAGCTATCATGGTCCTGACAGCTTCTTTTAGTGTTCTGTTTCTCCTTTCAGCAACACCATTCTGTTGAGGGGTTCTAGCAGCTGAATACTCATGATGTATTCCTTTGACATTACAATACTCTTCAACAGTAGAGTTTGTGAACTCTGTCCCTCTATCTGATCTGATCTTCAATATTTTGATACTCTTCTCATTCTGGATCAGTTCCATCAGATTGGTAAGATGTTCCTTGGTTTCACTTTTCTTCTTCATGAAAATCACCCAAGTATATCTTGAATAATCATCCACAACAGCTAGGCAGTATTTCTTTCCACCATTGCTGACTGGATCAATGGGTCCAAATAAGTCCATATGTAGTAGCTCCAATATCCTTCCAGAAGATTGATGCTTCTTGCTTTTGAACGATGACTTGATTTGTTTACCCTTCTGACAGGCGTCACAGAGCTTATCTTTGCTCATGACTGTTTTAGGAATCCCTTCTACCAAATCATTCTTGATTAATCTGTTGATGGTCTTGAAGTTTAAATGATTCATTCTTTTGTGCCATAGCCAGCTAACTTCACTTGGTGTGGAAGCCACCAAACAAACACTTGAATTCTTGTCAGCAGAATTCCAGTCGACTATGTAGATATTTCCTTGTCTTCTTCCAGATAGAATTACCTTCTTTGTACCAATCTGTTCAACATAGCACTTATCTGTTGAGAAGATGACTGAATATCCTTTGTCACAAAATCGACTTATGCTCAGCAGGTTGTACTTTAGGCCTTTAACATATGAGACGTCAGATATCTCTATGTTTCCCTTGATTAAGCTTCATTTTGCTACAATCTTGCCTTCTTTACTGTCTCCAAAAGTAACTTTTGGACCATCCACAACAACTGCATCAGTCAGCTCATGTATGTTTCCACACATGTGTCTTGAACAACCGCTGTCCAAGTACCAGATTTTCTCTACTTTACTCCTACTCCTAATCCTAACCTACAAAACAAAATAAAATTGTTTTAGGTACCCTTATTGAGAGGGTCCTGAAGGATTAGTTCCACCTTTGACAACCCAAGATGATGAAGTTTTAGGCTTCTTAGGCTTCTGAGTTTCAACAGGAGTATGAACAGCTTTGCCTTTACCACGTTCATCAGATTTGTCATATTGTTGATGATCAGCATGATAAGGATAATGTTCAAATGCAGAGTAAGATGCATGATACGGAGGATAGGCATGCATTGGATGAGCAGGATATGGTGCATAGTAAGTTGGAAATTGAGGTGCATGATACATAGGATGATATGCAGCAGGTTGCACATAATAAGACTCATTTCCATACCAAGCATTTTGATTTTTCTTGATTTTATGATTCTTTGGCTTACTAGTTGCTTGCTCATTAACAGACGACTTAGTTTTATCACTAGTCTGATTAGTTTTAGCCTTGTCAGAGGACTTCCTAGGACTCTTCTGTTTAGGCTTACTAGTCTGTTTTCCTACACTAGGCTCTTTGCTCTTTTTAGCCTTAGGAGTTTTCGTCTCCTTTAATACTTTCTAAGGTGAAGCAGGTTTAGTAGTCTGAACATACAGTGTGACCTTACTATTGTCAGCTGATATAAATTTTTCAGTATGGTTCAGTTCTAACTTATCCTGATCTAAAGGTGTCTTCTGTTTACTAGACCTATGAGTGGATGCAACAGATGACTTCTCATGAGACTCAATGACTTTCTCAAGCTCAATGATTTTACCCTTATAGACTTCACATTCAGCTTTCAGAGATTCATTTTCTTGCTCAAGCTGTTTATATTCAGCTGATTCTCTTGGCTTTTCAGCTGAGAGTTTCAGTGAATTATTTTGCTCTTTTAGCAATATCATCTCTTCCTTAAGCTTTTTAAATGCTTCAGCAATAGTAGTATTGTTAAGCATCATTTGTTCAAATGAACTAAATAGTTCATTTTCAAGAGGAGTTACCTCATCATCCTCAGAGTTATCAGATTCATTGGCCATCAGGCAGAGAAGAGCATGACTCTCTTCATCAGAAGACTCTTCATTAGAAGTGTCTGAATCTGAATCAGATGAGTTGACAGCAGCTGGCTTTTCCGCTTCTGCTACCATCGCTTTTCCTTTTTGATGATTTCTTTCTTTTCTGATTCTCTTTTCTTCTTCTGTATACTTCTCAGCTTTAGGATATGGGCAGTCTCTGATGAAATGACCCAGTTTCCTGGAATTATAGCACATCATTTTGGATTTATAAGAATCCTTATCCTGAGAAGAAGAAGTAGGGTTAGAAGTAGAAGCATTGTTATATTTGTTCTTCATTTTTCGTCTGTAGAACTTTTTGAAGTTGTTCATCAGCGATGCAACGTCTCCAGCAGTGTACTCCTTTTTGTTGAGTAGTGTGGCTTCATCAGATGAGTCTACATCTTTGCTTTTGTGAGCTGGCCTTCTTGGATTTTCAGCAGCAACCAGTGCAGCTGTGGGACTTGAAGTTGAGGTTTCTTCAACACCCATTCTTGGCAGTTTATACTCATACGCCTTGAGTACGGAGAACAGCTCTGTAAGAGAAATCTTCCCCAGATCTCTTGATTCTTCCATGGCTGTCACCTTCATGTTGAACTTGGGAGGCAGGGCCTTCAGTACTCTGACGGTTATCTCTTTGTCAGTGAAGGTTTTTCCAAGCTTTAGAACTTCATTGAGGGTTCTGGTGAATCTAGTGTCCATTTGGTCAATAGTTTCTCCAGATTTCATCTTGAAGTTGTCCAGCTTCTCCAAGGCAACACTGAGTTGATGCTCTTTGATGGCGTCGTTTCCTTCGCTCATGTCACGAACCTTGTCCCACATCTCCTTTGCAGTTTTGCAATGTTTGACTTTATCAAACCGATCATTATCCAGGGCTTTGGTCATGATGAAACGGCCAACTTTATCCAGATTGAACAGCTTTATTTCTTCGGCTGTCATCTCTGTTAAATCTTTTTCCACCACTAGTTCAGCTTCGTCAACTATTATAGTCTTGGTGAATTTGAATGGACCTTTTATGATACATGTGTACATGTTATCATTATAAGCAGCCAGGAAAATCTCCATCCTGATTTTCCAGTCTTCAAACGACATACCAGCAATGTGAGGAACATGGCTGATACAGTCCATTTTTCAAAAAGTTTTTATTTTTCAAAAAGATGCCCTTTTGAAAAGTTTTAAAACCTTTGAAAAACACTTGGATCAAGCTCGTTGATCAGGCAGCTAATTCAAATGAACCACCTGCTCTGATACCACTTGTTGGTCCCAAGTGGTCAGATGAGGTCCAGAGGGGGGTGAATAGACCTCTAAACTTTTTGCAATTTTTAACTTTAAAACATTTTTGTTAACTTAAACAGACTAAGCTGTTATCAACAGTAGATTCCTCAGCCGATCGCGAACAAATCTTTGAACAGCTTCGTAGACCACTAAACTGATAGTTACTTAGCTGATTTTGTCAAAATCAGTTTTAATACTTAGAGTACTTGCAGCGGATTTTCAAAGTGTTTTTCACAAGTAATCTTAGCAGTTTGAAAGTTTGTTCCACAGTTTTACAAAACTTCTTTTATTAGAAACTTTTCAAACAGTTAACTTAAAGTGTTTTATGCAATCTTGAAATATGCAAGTAAAAATGCAAATAAAAACACAAGTAATTTTTATAGTGGTTATATGGATTTAAATCCTTTAGTCCACTCTTCCAAGTCACTCAGATCTTGGGTTATACTAGAAACACAAAGTAACCAGTACACTCTGCTTACGCCTAACAACAAATGAACAGGCCGTAAGTGCGCAGTAAGAAATCACAAATAAATCCTACTCTCTGAAGTAATATCACTCACTAAGATGGATATCTACTTCTCACAACACTCAATTTTACAAATTTACTCAGAAGATGTGTTTAGCTTTGTTCTTCAACTTCGCTTTTCGTCAACAAATGACTAAGCTGATGAGTGAGCTGTTCTTGAGACTTAAAGAGTTCTGCTTCGAAAATTCTCTCAGAAATTGTGTTGTTGTTTTCTCTTCGTCTCTTTCAGCTATTTATACTTGAGGTTTGAAAAATGTCCGTTGAAGAGAGACAAGATTCAAATTCCTCGAGTATTGGTCCTTAATTTCCGCGAACGGCTCTTTTGCAGTTTGTCCGTACTGTCAACAGTACTATTCTGCAGGCAGCATTAAATGCACCCAGCTGATGTGAAGCATTTCTTCAATCATTTGTCTTTAATAACCTTGTACTTCAGCATTTATTACTCCCAGGGGCATTTATTACCGTTGGGAAGACTTTATGATCCTTTCCACTTGGCTGACGAAAGTGCAAGTCTGATGGCGAACTAAGCTGATCTCAAACTTGAACAAATCTGATTTGAGTCGGCTGATCTTCATCAGTCTGATATATTTCCTTCAGCAGATCACAAGTCTTTGGACTTTGAAATTTTGACTCTTCTGATGTCTTCTATACTTAGTCAAAATTCCTTCCAAGGGACCATCAGCTAAGTTAATCCATACTTAGCCAATTTTAAAGTTTTGGAATGCATCAAAACCTCCCTTATAAAATTGTCTTCAGTGTTCTTCATCTTCATCCTTATCCAACAATATGTTAGAAATCATAATCCAATAATAAATACCTGTATATATACATAATATTTTGTTTATATAAGTAAATTTTTTTTTTTTTGAGGAACCATGAAATTTCATTAATGATGTAACTCGGAGTTTACAATATCAAGAATTGAAAGTGATAAAAAATTCGACACAAAAGACTCGGTAGAAGATAATTTGGCAATCTCGTGTGCCGCTCGATTTCCTTCTCTTAACACATGTCGAACTTTGAAAATTTCGAAACCGCTCGCTAATCTTTTGATGTCGGCAATAATGTTCCCGTAAGGCGTATGAGAACCAACATCTCCTTCAAATGCAGCCATAATGTTACTCGAATCACCCTCTAATATGATCTTGTTCCAATTTTGTTCCCGAGCAAACTCCAAAGCTTTAAGAGCAGCCATTGCCTCAGCCGAAGAAGGATCAAGAGGCATGAGAAAACAAGAAGAAAACCAAGCAAGGCAATTACCAGAATGAGATCTTGCAAGACCCCCTAACCCACAACAATTTTCAGCACACAATGAGGCGCAAAATTGATTTTTATTTCACCCATTGGAGGAGGTTCCCATCCAACTCCAGTTCTCCGCCTACCAATGTTTACACTTGGTTTAAGTACTTCAGATCTAGCTCCTCTTAAGGCTTGCAAATATCTCTTCGAAAAAGAAATAACCTCAATCGCCGAGTCATGAGTACCCTCAAAGAATCTCTTGTTTCTAGCATGCCAAACAGACCAACAGACAACAACACAAAATTCGAACTCTACCACATCCAACTTATGCTCAGAGCTTGAGAGCTGATCTCCATTACGAAACTTCTGCTGATCTCCACGACCATGTTGATCAAATTCAGAAGGTTTTTTTTTATTTACAAACTTTTGCGAATTTTGGGTACGAAACTTAAAAAATTTTAAATTTGGATACGTTTGGACGTTTACTTTGGAACTCGAATTTGGAACATGCATACCGTTGTTCACACCTTCCTCGTGTTCTTGGAGCTTGTTTACACTAAGTTAGTTAATTCCTTATTTTCCTAAATTAAAATTAAATTTGCCTTATTTTGGTTTAAATATTTTGCTTAAAATCAGTTTAAATTGATTGATTAATTTTATTGTTGATCTTCTTGAATTAAGATGAAAATTACCTTATATTTCACTCATTTCTTATGTTATTTAAATAAGGATTTTAATGAAAAGTTTGGCTGAATTTACTCAAAATTAACATAAATATAGTTGAAATGACTGCTAGCTGACAAATTATACAACAATTAACTTTTTTTTAAGTATACAACAATTAACTTAAATTAGGTGAAATTAACTTAAAGTTGGCTGAAATATACTCTATATTATGAGTACTTATTAGCTTTATGTTTTTATGTGTTAAAGTTAGTTTTTATGTTCTATAGTTTCAAAATTTAGTATCATTCTTGATATATATTAAAAAACTTGTATTTATGTGCTTCATTTTAAAAAAGGCCGTGCTATCGCGCTGCTCTATGCGCTATAGCCTCGGAAGCCTTTGCGCGTCGCTGCGCTATGCGCCTCTGACTACTATGATTTAATTACGATTTGTCCTTCTATTTTTTCGTTTTAAACCATTTTTCTACTGGTTTCACCTTAATTTTGTAAGTTAAACTCTTTTTTTTTTACTTATTTTTCACATATTTTATCATACTAACCTGTTTTTACCTATTTTGTACATTTTTTTCACATGTTCTTTTCACCAACCTGAATTTTCATGATATGATACATTTTCACCGACTTTATTCATTTTTTCACGAATTTGACCCGAATTTTCATCGATTTCAAATGTGTTATCGATTTCAGGGGCACTTTTTACCCGTTTCACCCAAATTTTCACCAACTTCACCAGTATTAATCAATTTCACCCGAATTTTCATCGATTTCACATAATTTTAATGATTTCATAGATTTTTTTTTTATCGATTTCACCAATTTCACCCATTTTTCACAAAATGAATTCCATCCAAATTTGACTTTATGCATGTCTTGATATTATTAAATATATTTTATATTTTCTATTTTAGTCAAACTAAAATTACGTAATTAGCTGAGTCATAAGTATTTTTTATTCTTTCTTAAGATGCAATTCAATTTTAACTTTTTTTTTTAAACATAAAGATATTTAAGAGAATTTCATTTTAAATTCTTACATTTAAAGTGTTTATGATTTATGGTTTACTAATATTTTGAATTAACATTTTCTTACTTAAAAAATATTGATGCTAAAATATAATAGTTTTTATCTATTATTTAGGGGCTATTTAAAATAATAGTGAATTTTTATGGTTTGTTTTTATCTATTATAAGAGAAGATTAAAATTATAAATTATGTAAGAGAGAATTTATAATTTTTAGGAGTTTATGTAGAAGATAAATATAATAGACTTAATGTTTAATTATACCTCTTCAGTTACTTTTGTATATTTACCATTGAATTAAATAACAATCCAAATAAGGGTATTTTAATCTGCAAAAAAAAGTTAAGAAATATTCATGCTTTTATAATATAATAAATAATAAATAATATAATATAATATAATATAATAATAATAATGATAATGATAATATAATATAATATAATAATAATAATAATAATAATAATAATAATAATAATAATAATAATAATAATAATAATAATAGTAGTAGTAGAGATAAAACAATAGCAAGACAACATTTTTAATTTGAATGCATCATCTTTGTTTCGCAAGCATTCGGTTTTACATCAATGGGATGGGACCCACATACCTTATTCATGTTTTCTTGACATATTTTAATTTATTTATCTGTTTAATATATCACAATTATTCATCAAATATATATATATATATATATATATATATATATATATATATATATATATATATATATATATATATATATATATATATATATATATATATATATACTAGGCAATATGGTCCATGCAGTTGCGTGGAGATCATTGCCCCGTATTTTATTGGATATATGAGTATCACATCTATAAGTTTAGGGGTGTTTTGCATTTTTAAAAGATGTATTGATAGCTGAAAATTAATGGAGAAACATTCAACACAATACTAACAATGAATCTGACTCTCATAAGCATGGTCAAAATCTATTACTCTCAACACTTGATACACAAAAATATTAAATCTTTTTGCACATTATTTTTCATGAAATCTAGCATGCCAGAACAAAAGATGACTCAAATCTTATTTTATCTCATACTCAAACTTTTACGACTCACCAAGGTTGTTTGGAATGATGCAAAGGCTTAAACCAGTGTTATCATACCTAAAAAAAACATAACCTATAAATGACAAGTTAACATAACCTTGAACTTCACTTAATGATAGAAAAGAAAAACATGTAATAAAAAATACACAGACAATGAACAAGTATTGGTAGTGTAAGAGGTCACCTTTTGTTGAATTTTAGAAAGTAGACGATATCATAATGCAAGGATGACGTAAAATAAGAAATCTTCAACTACTTCCTTCTGAATAAGATCGCATGGTTGATCTTAAGCTAATATCTCAGACCCTGGCTTAAAAATGCGACCTCAGAGAAAAATGCTTTAAAGAATTTCTTCTTACGTAATACAACGCCTGAAACACAGGGACTCTTAATTAATGGTAAGTTTTAAATAAAATTATTCTAGAAACATGATATAGTCCATATGGAGAGGAAGCAATTGTCGAATTTGCATTGGAAATCTAGTTTAAAATCAGGAAATACAAATTGAAAAGAGTTATCACTGCTAATCATCTTTAAGAATGAAAAGAAAAAATAAACTCAAACAAGCTAGCTCAAAATGTAGTAGTAAAGTTCAAATTGTATGCGAAATTTACACAACCAATAAGTTATGTACAAAAATTCTGGATTTGATGACATTTTCCCACAACTAACTCCACAAAGGAACCAAATATAAATAATGGCAAAGGAACTTATTATATACAATTCTTTATATAGAAAGCTTCACATGTGGCACGGAGGAATGTCGAAAGCAAAGATCATTTGCAGTCACCTTACAGGACTCCAATTACAGTGATTTCCAACTTTTAAGTGACTTGAGATATTACGTAACTTCAATTGTGCAGGTCCTGCATTTATGAGTCAGAATAAAGAATAAATCCATGAAGAAAAGATGCCACAAAAATTTGATTAAGCTACGGTTGTAGAATTAGGATTGTTGGTCCAATCCGATGTGCATATATACAAGGATATGTATTCCAAAATAAAGGAGCGAATGTGAATCTAAGTCAATTTGATATGTTTGAAATCATAATCCAATAATAAATACATGTATATATACATAAGATTTTGTTTATATAAGTAATTTTTTTTTCTTTTTTGAGGAACCATGAAATTTCATTAATGATGTAACTTGGAGTTTACAATATCAAGAATTGAAAGTGGTAAAAAATTCGACACAAAAGACTCGATAGGAGATAATTTGGCTATCTCGTGTGCCGCTCGATTTCCTTCTCTTAATACATGTCGAACTTTGAAAATTTCGAAACCGCTCGCTATGTTGAAGAAATAAACTTTATTTATCTAAGTCTTTTAAGTTATCAAATTGAAGTTGAAAAGTTAAGAAGTCTTTTCATTTATCTATGTCTATTAATGAGTAGCAAGTTTCTAAGAAGAATTTTAAGTTATCTAAGTCGTATTTATTGTGTAAGTTGGAAGGTTGTTCCAACTCTATAAATATTGTCTTGTAATGTTCATTTAGCAAGTAGAAAAAGATAAGAAATCAATATAAACTCTCATATTTCCTCCACTATTCTTTTGAGAGAATTTGAATATTTTAGTGTTTATGCTCTCCAATTTCTAACACGCTAATCTTTTGATGTCGGCAATAATGTTCCCGTAAGGCGTATGAGAACCAACATCTCCTTCAATGGCAGCCATAATGACCATTGAAGAGTTGTCGGATCTTTACAAGCTCACGAAGAAAGATTGAAGTCGAAGCAAGAACCGGTGGAGCAAGCTTTGCAAGCAAAGCTTTCAATGAATGAAAAAGATGAAAGGAATGTCACGTCTCAAAGAGGCCGAGGTCGAGGTCGAGGTCGAGGACGTGGACGAGGCCGTGGTCGTGGAAGAGGTGGCAACCAACCTTCGTATAATGAAGAGAACGGCCAAAATTTCAACCAAGGAAGAGGTCGTGGTCGTGGACGAGGTAGAGGAAGAACTTCGAGGCCAAATCAAGGAAGGTATGACAAGTCGAATATTGAATGCTATACTTGTCATAAATATGGTCACTACTCTTCGGAATGCAGAAATAATGTGGAGGAGAAAAATAATTTTGTGGAGAGCAACTATGAAGAGGAGATCCCCACTTTGCTTCTCGCTTGCAGAAGTGATGGAAATGATGAGTACAATCAGTGGTATCTTGATTCTGGGGCAAGTAGTCATATTTGTGGAAAGAAAGAGTTATTTTCGAAGCTTGATGAATCCATTGACGGTAATATCACATTTGGAGACTCTTCGAAAGTTCAAATGAAAGGAAAAGGTACGATTTTAATTCGTTTGAAAGATGGAAGCCATCAATTTATTTCTAATGTGTTTTATGTGCCGGGAATGAAAAGTAATATTTTGAGTTTGGGAAAACTTTTGGAGAAAAATTATGATATACATTTGAAAGATAAAAGTTTGATAATGAAAGATGAAAAAGGAAGGTTGTTAGCAAAGGTGCCGATGATGAAAAACATGATGTTTTAACTAAATATCCATAGCGATGTTCCAAGATGTTTGAAATCTTGTGTTCAAGATTCTTCTTGGCTTTGGCATATGAGACTTGGGCATTTGAACTTTGACGGTCTCAAAATGATGAGCAAAGAAAGGATGGTAAAGGGCTTACCAACTATTGACCTTCCAAATCAACTTTGTGAAGGATGTCTTTTTGGCAAACAAGCAAGAAAAAGTTTTCCGAAGGAGTCTTTGACGAGAGCTCAATATCCTTTAGAGCTAATTCACTCGGATGTTTGTGGACCTATCAAGCCATCATCGCTTGGTAAGAATAATTATTTTATTCTATTTATTGATGATTATTCTCGGAAAACTTGGGTGTATTTCTTGAAGGCAAAGTCGGAGGTGTTTGAAACTTTCAAAAAATTCAAAACATTGGTGGAAAAACAAAGCGGTTATCAAATCAAAGCGCTTCGGTCCGATAGAGGAGGAGAATTCACTTCAAATGAATTCAAGAATTATTGTGAGATAAATGGCATCCATCGTCCTATGACGGTTCCAAGATCACCGCAGCAGAATGGCGTAGCCGAGAGAAAGAACCGGACGATTCTCAACATAGCAAGGAGTATGTTGAAAAGTAAGAGCATGCCAAAGGAACTTTGGGCGGAAGCAGTTGCATGTGCAGTTTACTTGTCCAACCGAAGCCATACTAAAAGTGTTCATGGAAAGACCCCTCAAGAAGCATGGAGTGGTTTTAAGCCAAGTGTTTCACACTTGCGGGTTTTTGGAAGCATAGCCTATGCACATGTGCCAGATCAAAAGAGGACTAAACTTGATGACAAAAGTGAAAGGTACGTCTTTATTGGCTATGATCAAAATTCCAAAGGTTACAAACTGTACAACCCAAACAATCGAAAAATTATAATAAGTAGAGATGTTGAATTTGATGAAGAAAATTCTTGGGAATGGGGTATTACAAATGAAAAGTACAGTTTCAGTCCACTCACTGATGATGAAGGAGATAATGGCACGATGCAACCTAATACACCACCACCAACACCTCCACCACAAAGTCCACAGATTGGTGAAGCAAGTTCTAGTGAAAGACCTCGAAAATTTAGAAGTCTAAGAGAGATTTATGATACAAAAGACGAGGTAATGCAAAACCTAAGTGATATGACTCAATTCTGTCTTTTTGCGGATTGTGAGCCTCTAGATTATGAAGAAGCTGCTCGTGATAAAAAATGGAGAAACGCCATGGATGAGGAAATCAACGCAATTAAGAAGAATGATACATGGGACTTGGTGACATTACCTGAAGATAAAAGAACCATTGGAGTCAAATGGGTATTCAAGACAAAAAAGAATTCAAAAGGCGAGGTGGAGAGATATAAAGCGAGACTGGTCGCAAAAGGATACAAACAGAAAGCAGGTATCGACTACGGTGAAGTATTTGCTCCAGTTGCTCGTTTAGAAACTATCCGTTTGATTATTTCTATGGCAGCCCAAAACATTTGGAAAATTCATCAAATGGATGTTAAATCCGCATTTTTGAATGGAGTTTTGGAGGAAGAAGTCTACGTTGATCAGCCTTTGGGTTATGAAGTTAAAGGACATGAAGAAAAAGTGTTGAAATTGAACAAAGCTCTATATGGCTTGAAGCAAGCCCCGCGTGCTTGGAATAGTAGAATCGACCAGTACTTCCAAGCAAATGGTTTTTCAAAGTGTCCACATGAACATGCACTTTATGTAAAAATGCATAAAAATGGTGATATTTTACTTGTTTGTTTGTATGTGGATGACTTGATTTTGACAGGAAATAATCCAAAAATGTTTGAAGATTTCATGAAAAATATGGCAAGAGAATTTGAGATGACGGACATTGGTTTAATGTCCTACTATCTCGGCATTGAGGTGAAACAAAGGGAGGATGGAATTTTTATATCCCAAGAAGGATATGCCAAGGAAATTCTAAAGAAGTTCAAGATGGAGAATAGCAAACCAGTTGGCACCCCCGTTGAATGTGGAGTAAAATTGTCTAAGCAAGGAGATGGTGAGAAGATCAATCCTACATTTTTCAAAAGTCTCGTTGGAAGCTTGAGGTATTTAACTTGTACAAGGCCTGATATTCTTTTTGGTGTTGGACTTGTAAGTCGTTATATGGAGGCTCCTACTGCTTCTCATTTAAAGGCGTCCAAAAGAATACTTCGATATATTAAAGGTACACTTGACTTTGGAATCTTATATTCATCTTGTCAAGACTTCAAGCTTGTTGGTTATACTGATAGTGATTGGGCTGGTGATGTTGATGATCGAAAAAGTACTACCGGGTTTGTTTACTTTATGTGAAATTCAGCTTTTACTTGGAATTCAAAAAAGCAGCCTATTGTGACTCTTTCTACTTGCGAAGCGGAGTATGTGGCAGCTACTTCTTGTGTTTGTCATGCAATTTGGCTTAGAAGTTTAATGAAGGAACTTCATCAACCACAAGAAGATCCAACGAAGATATTTGTTGATAATAAGTCCGCACTTGCATTGGCGAAAAATCCCGTGTTTCATGAAAGAAGCAAGCATATCGATACTAAGTATCACTTTATTCGGGAATGCATATCTAGGAAAGAAGTTGAGCTTGAATTTGTGAAGTCTCAAGATCAAATTGCGGATATATTCACCAAGCCGTTAAGGATTGATGTGTTTAAAAGATTGCGAACGTCTCTTGGCATAATAAATATAGTTTAAGAGGGGGTGTTGAAGAAATAAACTTTATTTATCTAAATCTTTTAAGTTATCAAATTGAAGTTGGAAAGTTAAGAAGTCTTTTCATTTATCTATGTCTATTAATGAGTAGCAAGTTTCTAAGAAGACTTTTAAGTTATCTAAGTCGTATTTATTGTGTAAGTTGGAAGGTTGTTCCAACTCTATAAATATTGTCTTGTAATGTTCATTTAACAAATAGAAAAAGATAAGAAATCAATATAAACTCTCATATTTCCTCCACTATTCTTTTGAGAGAATTTGAATATTTTAGTGTTTATGCTCTCCAATTTCTAACACGCTAATCTTTTGATGTCGGCAATAATGTTCCCGTAAGGCGTATGAGAACCAACATCTCCTTCAATGGCGGCCATAATGTTACTCGGATCACCCTCTAATATGATCTTGTTCCAATTTTGTTCCCGAGCAAACTCCAAAGCTTTAAGAGCAGCCATTGCCTCAGCCGAAGAAGGATCAAGAGGCATGAGAAAACAAGAAGAAAACCAAGAAAGACAATTACCAGAATGAGATCTTGCAAGACCCCCTAACCCACAACAATTTTCAGCACACAATGAGGCGTCAAAATTGATTTTTATTTCACCCATTGGAGGAGGTTCCCATCCAACTCCAGTTCTCCGCCTGCCAATGTTTACACTTGGTTTAAGTACTTCAGATCTAGCTCCTCTTAAGGCTTGCAAATATTTCTTCGAAAAAAAAATAACCTCAATTGCCGAGTCATGAGTACCCTCAAAGAATCTCTTGTTTCTAGCATGCCAAACAGACCAACAGACAACAACACAAAATTCGAACTCTACCACATCCAACTTCTTGCGCATATCAAGTATCCAATCAAGTAGAGAATTACCTCTTGGAAAATGGATAGACCAAGGTATTCCACTAAGAGCCTAGACTTGTCTAGCAAAAGTGCATAAAGATAAACTATGAATAGCATCTTCGTCGAAACTATGGCAGATTCCGCATGAAGCCACCTCCAAGACTTTACGTTTTGCAAGATTTAAACGCGTAGGAAGATGATTCTTACACGCTCGCCAAAGGAATATTTTTATTTTGCTTGGAAGATTAATTGCCCACAACCATATAAGTAATATTAACAGTGTTTTATCGTCACTCAATCAAAACAGAAACTCATAGTTAATTTATTCACTTTAGTTTTCAACTAACACTGAATCGATTTGTCAAATATGCAAAAGAAAAGACTTTACAGTTTAGAAATTTAAGTAGATAGATGATAATTTGTACCCTACAATCTCAAAATAGCTTTACACATAAGAGCAGCAAGGCCAACATCTGTAATATGGCTGGTAAATTTTTGAAAACACCATGAGAAGGAAGGAATCAAAGTTTCCAAATCAAGTAGACTTGTAAAAGGAAATATCAATATTTAATCATATAACTAAATCTGTTTATTTTAACATGTACCATTCTGTCAAGTTACATCTGCTAAGATTCAAATGCAGCACGGCATTGACAGCTGCATAAACACAAAATGAGTCAATATAGATAATGACCTATCATGAGAAATATTTTGGTACGGTTCGATTTTGTTACGGTACTGTACGGTTTTGAGGTTCTAGAAATATTTTGCGTTGTACTATTTTTCTCTTATAGTCGACTGATAGTTGAAAAAACAAAAAATCCAATAGAATAAATTGGTGATTTTTTCCTTTTTGCATAATTCTTTATAATTGAACGAGTTACATAATAATATCCCATGTTTTTTCTTTTATTTTTCAATGGTTTTAATAATTATTTAGGCTCATCGTGCACATTAAGTGAGAACCTCTCCCAACAGGTATTCGAACCTGAGTTCGTTACTTATAATATCCTATAAATAACTTAGCCTTAACTACAATGGGTCATTAAAAAAATTACAAAAATTTATTTGCCATTTGTTATTTCTTTTAATGGTATATTTATTTACTAGTTAGTTTTTATGTTTCAAATTTTAATTTTGGACTTTTAATTTTATAAATTAATAATTTAACTTACACAATTATATGTTATATTTGAGTATATTTTTTGAGTTATAATTATTAATATTGGACTATGTGTTATAAGGACACGTTGTAAGATAATAAATTTTAAATTTTATTGGATAAACTATTAAATAATTAATTTACTTCTATTTACGGTATAGTACGACTTTTTGTCGTGTTCAATTTTTAAGACCTATATCATATCAAATAATTCCGTACGGTTTTCATATGTACCGACGCCTACAGTTTTTAAAAAATAAACCTAAACTTCCGTACAATGTAGCACGATTCCATACGATACAGTACGGTCTCGAAAACAATGTGCACCCCTATTAATTGCTATTACCTTATTTTTAAAAGAGAATCTTCAACTCACAAGTTGGTGGAATTGACAAAATCCTAATAATAGAAAAGTCTCATTAATATTTTTACACTCAAAAAATTATACATGTGGAAACATGTGCAAGAATCAATTAATATAAATAGGCAATTCCCACATCCTTCATTTCAAAGGGGGGAGAACTGAAATCTTGCCTATAAAGTATGCCCTCTTCCTAGGGTTAGGCTAAAGTGTTGTTTCCCCATTTTATTCAAATCTGCCTAGTTTTTCACTTATTGTTCTTCAATCATTTCAAGAATCTATTTATAGTAACTTTTTCATTCTTAAAAAAGATAGGGTTGTACTTGTACAGTTGTACTATATATATATAGTCAACCAAAAAGTGAGAAATAATGATAAGAAAGGTGGTTAGGCTAGAAGGGCCTCAGGTTGTTCAAACGACGAGGTATGCTGAATGCCAGAAGAACCAGGCACTAAACATCGGAGGGCACGCGGTGGATGGATGTCGGGAGTTCATGGCTGGAGGCCAAGAAGGGACTGATGCTTCCCTTAGTTGTGCCGCATGTGGCTGCCACCGCAACGTTCACCGGAGGGTGGTGGAGACCGGGGTTGTTGGTGATAGCTCATCGGTTAATTAAGTCTTGAATTCATCAGTGTCTTATATCTCATATCTCATGTTGGACAAAATTATAATAATTGATATTGCATGAGAAAACTTAATAAAATAAATTTAAATTTTGAATGTGTTGTCCTTACTTAGTACTACAACTATTTTATATATAATTACTCGAGAAGAGGTCAGTGAGGCTATAGTCTGTTGGTAAGACTGATGCCAAATGACCAAGAGATCATGTGTTTAATTCTCATTAATGTCGAATTTATTTCAATTTAATACAGTGGTTGGTACGTACGTAGCTTTTGCTTTTGTGATTTGGTTGTATTCGAATAACAAATTTGAAATAATTTTAAGCTACAAAAAACTAACCTTATATGAAGATGGGTTTTGGATATTCCAATTGGTCCGTACCTAAATCTTATTTTTATAAAACCCGATTGTAGAATACATGAATGAATATGTATTGTAATTTAAATGAGGCTCATTACCTTTAAGTACTAAAACTTTCTTTTATCTTCAATTTGACTCTTCGCCATTTGGAAATCAAATCACTAATTAGTCTTTACATTTTTTTATGATATCTTAATTTAGTGCAAAACTTTATGTAATAAATTCTTTTATTATTATATACATATTAACTAATAGTATAATATTAGGCCCGCGCAAATTTTTTTCGAGAGAACTTTTACCAGGAACCATAGGAGGACAGAATGCTCGAGAAATCCAACTCATGTTCAATTAATTTATTAGTTTTTTCTCATAAAACAATAGCAAGACAAAATTTTTAATTTGAATGCATCATCTTTGTTTCACAAACATTCGTTTTTTCATCAATGGGATGGGACCCACATACTTTACTCATGTTTTCTTGACATATTTTAAATTTATTTATCTGTTTAATATATCACAATTATTCATCAAATATATATATATATATATATATATATATATATATATATATATATATATATATATATATATATATATAACAAAATCACAATAAAAATATAATTAATCTACAACGTCATATGATTGATGTGTTCATTGCATTAAGAAAACTATTTCTAAGAGAATTAAGGGCCACGTGCATGGATTTTGGTCTCACCTTATCGATTTCGTGATATTATCAAGCCAAAATTATTTTAAATGAGTTTTTATCAAACTCATAAAATTATAAAATTTTTATTTGATACATACCGCTTAATTTTCTCCCTCAAACTTTATAAAAATGACATTGATGACACCTACCACTTATTTTTTTCCCCAAACTCCAACATCGAAATTCTATCCAATTGGGGTTTCAATATTTTCATAACCACAAAACTCAACATCCAAAATGTTACAAAATGGGGTTTCAAAGGTTTTATCAAAACCGTCCAAACCATTTAATGAAACTGATACCCGCGAAATCGAGCCAAAACCCTTTCAAATAAGGCATAACTTATTAATGTGTTGAATTTTGAAATATTTGAAATATAATAAAAAATGATAAATTTATAGTATTGTTACTTTTATATTTTCTTGTAGCTAGTGAGTGTTAATAAGCTGATTTGTGTCGGACATGTGTATTTCAAAATCGAATCTGATTAGTTATTATATTTTGAATGGATTTGGTATATATGCAAGTATAAATAGTTAATTATTATGGATGATAGTCAAAGATGTGATGCGAAGTAGAATACCTATACTTTTATTTAATGGAATTGTTTGATGGATATATGTATGTAGTCACACTAATTAATTCATCCACTTTAATTCATACTCTTTCCATTTTGGATAATGAATCTATTTGGCCCAACTTGACCCAACTCGAACTTACAAAATGGGCCGTAAGTTGTAAATTGTGTAATAGATACATAATTCATATTCAAAGCAAAGAGAGAATTGCATTTTTGGTACACAACTATAGGTCAATTCCTACTTTTGGTATACAGCTTTATGTGTCCAACAAACTTGGTACACCTCTTTAACAAAGTTCGTCACATTTGGTACAACCGTTAAATAAATAGCAAAATCACCGTTAATTCTGTTAGTTCGACACATTTGGTACACCTCTTTTACAAAATTGACATGTGCGCGACACATGGCTGCCCAAAAAAAAAAAATTAAACTTGATAAACTTTTATTAAAATTATCATATGTATTTATTATATTTATCATATCATATTTATATAATGATAAAAAAAAATATGTATTTATTATTTATATGACATGTAAAATATAATAAACTATATAATGTCATTTATAGTTTAATACTGGAAGAAGAATAAAATATAATAAACAACTTTATCAAGTTTCAATTTTTAAAAATTATTTATAAAAATAGTTTATTATTTATAAAAATTATTAAAAAATATGTCTTTATTATTTATATGACATGTAAAATATAATAAACTATATAATGTCATTTATAGTTTAATATTGGAAGAAGAATAAAATATAATAAAAAAGTTTATCAAGTTTCAATTTATAAAAAATTATTTATAAAAATAGTTTATTATTTATAAAAATTATTAAAAAATATGTATTTATTATTTATATGACATGTAACATATAATAAACTATATAATGTCATTTATAGTTTAATATTGCAAGAAGAATAAAATATAATAAACAAGTTACTTTAATTTATCATATTTATAAAAATTATTAAAAAATATGTATTTATTATTTATATGACATGTAAAATATAATAAACTATATGTCATTTATAGTTTAATATTGGAAGAAGAATAAAATATAATAAAAAAGTTTATCAAGTTTCAATTTTTTTTTCTGGCAGCCATGTGCCGCGCACATGCCAATTTTGTAAAAGAGGTGTACCAAATGTGTCGAACTAACGGAATTAACGGTGATTTTGTAATTTATTTAACTGTTGTACCAAATGTGTCGAACTTTGTTAAAGAGGTGTACCAAATGTGTTGGACACATAAAGTTGTGTACCAAAAGTGAGAATTGACCTATAGCTATGTACCAAAAATACAATTCTCTCTCAAAGCAAATTAAGAGCGAGCTATAAACGGATTTAATCTTGACACAATTTGGTCGAATATTTATCCAAAATAACCTTTAAAAAAGGAGGAAATTAACTGAATAAAAATATTAAATATCCTATGTAAACGATTAATTAACTTGATAATTTGTAGCTAAAACATATGTTCTACATTGTGGAATTAATTAGATATTTATACTATATTTTGTTTTGTGAAATTCAATAATATATGTGACTCAATTTATTTTATCACTGTAAATATTATACGAGGTTCTGAACTTTTGTACCCCAATCCAATTTAAAAAGATTATTCTGATACGATAATCAAATCCAAAATATTATTCTGAGTTATTTATATCAAGTTGGGTCAAAACATTTATTTTTTGGTTTTTTTTTTGGGCTTTTCAAGAATATTCAGCTTTTTATATCCATTTAATTGTTCATCCATGAACTTGTAATATCTCCCAACTTGAATTCGAACTTAAGTACACCAAATTGTAATAATATCTTTAATTAGATCAATAATTTTTCAATGGATCAAGAAACAAGTTATATCTGTTTAATTCATTCTCATATATAACTAGTAAAGAATCTCGTACCCAAAAATCCATTACTGAAATTTCGATTTCATTATTTATTCCAAAGTGGTTAGTAATAAAAAAATATAGAAACTATTAAAAAAATTTTAAGACAGAGCAAACTATTAATTGTTAAAATATATAATTCATAACCTTTGATTTTAGGGAAAATAAAATAAAAATAAGAATAAAATATATGTGACTCAATTTATTTTATCGCCGTAAATATTATACGAGGTTCTGAACTTTTGTACCCCAATCCAATTTAAAAAGATTATTCTGATACGATAATCAAATCCAAAATATTATTTTGATTTATTTATTTCAAGTTGGGTCAAAATAATTGTTTTTTGGTTTTTTCTTTTTTTGGTTTTTCAAGAATATTCAGGTTTCCCATCTTGAATTTGAACTTAAGTTCACCAAATTGTGATAATATTAATATAACTAGTAAAGAAATCTCGTACCCAAAATCCGTTACTGAAATTTCGATTTCATTGTTTATTCCCAAGTGGTTAATAATAATAAAAAAATATGCAAACTATTAATTTTTTTTAGACAGAGCAAACTATTAATTTCTAAAATATATAGTTCATAACCTTTGCTTTTAGGGAAAATAAAATTAAAATAAGAATAAAATTACCCATTTGGGCAAAAGACACACGAAAAGTCTTTTAAACCTACTTAACCACCTGTCCACTCTACAAAACAGCTTCACATAAACAATTTGACTATACAGTACAACAACCTCAAAAATAAAAATCAGATCAAATATATTTTTTTATTCCAGCATTTAATTTCTCATTCATTATTCTTACCTTTGATTCAAAGCAAGTGGGAATCTCAAGAATCAAAAGCCCGTTTGTACCAGACAATCCCCAAATTCGGGAAGAATAAAGCTATGTCCCCAAGCTAACACAAGGTAATTCTTTTTTGCCACCTTTTCTCTATCTTTTATTTTCTTTTTTGGGGTTCTAATTGAAGAATATATAATGAATCCTGATCACCCAGATTAAAAAAAATTCGTTCTTGATCATATTTTAATGCATATCTTTCACATGTTGTATTTTCGATTCATCTTTTTCTTGGTATTTTATTTCACCCTTTAGTTGTTTGGAGTAATTATTAAATTCAAGAAAAAAAATTACTGTTTCTGAAAGTTTAAATAGACTGAATGATCTTTTCTTTTTTTTTTTTGGTTGTTGGCATAATTTCTGTATTTATTTATAAAATAGGAATGTTGAGGTTTAGTTTGGCAGGTGCAGGTGCAGGTTGATGGAGGTGGTTGATTTTGGTTGATTTAAGCTAATTAGTTGTAAAAAAAAGGAGAGCCTTTATTAAAGGACAGATTTTGGTTATTGCAATTTGCCAATTTTTAATTGAAGATTGGTGAATTTATCAGCTATTAATTTCCAGAAATTGAAGCTTTTATGCATAGATATACCCATAAACATTTGTTTTGATTTTCAAGATGTCTTCAATTTCAGAAAAGAGCATTTTACCCTCAAGGTTTCTTTCTTGCCTAATAGTATTTTCAATTTTTCTTTTGATTTCCTCTTCATTGTCACTTTTAGAGTTTAGTGACAATTCTTTCATACCCAAATTAGTTCTTCAGTCCATTCTAGTGAATAACACATCACCCGATTCAAGATCAAATACAGAAGTCGAGATGGATAAAAGTCCGGTTTCCCCAAATGTAACTTCAAAGAAAGAAGTTATTACCCCAACTCGAGAGGTGGTATTTCAAGGTTCAAATCCCAACAATACCACGAGTGAATCAGGAAAAGTTAAGAGGAAATTATGTGACAAAACTCAGGCCCTTCTTAAGGTTTATATGTATGACTTGCCGCCTGAATTTCACTTCGGGTTGTTAGGTTGGCGAGATAGTTCAAACCAAACATGGCCTAGTTTAAGTGACAAAAAGATGATACCGTCCTACCCCGGCGGCTTAAATTTACAGCACAGCATAGAGTATTGGCTTACTCTTGATCTTCTTGCATCAAATACCGAGAATATAGTTAGGCCATGCAGTGCAATTAGAGTGCAGAACTCGAGTGAAGCTGATGTAATTTATGTGCCTTTTTTCTCGTCTTTGAGTTATAATCGGCATTCAAAGCATCATGGGAGCCAAAAAGCTAGTATGGATAGACAACTTCAAGAAAAATTGGTCGAGTTTTTGAAAGGTAGGAAAGAATGGGAAAGATTGGGTGGAAG
Source organism: Penstemon barbatus (assembly GCA_003313485.2). NCBI lineage: Eukaryota > Viridiplantae > Streptophyta > Magnoliopsida > Lamiales > Plantaginaceae > Penstemon > Penstemon barbatus. The sequence continues at coordinate 22,393,554 of CM064878.1, read as the reverse complement.
GGATCATTTGATTCTAGCTCACCACCCAAATAGCATGCTAATTGCGAGGAAAAAGCTCGGTTCTTGCATGTTTGTGCTTGCAGATTTTGGGAGATACCCGATTGAAATAGCTAACATTGAAAAGGATGTGATTGCTCCTTACAAGCACATGGTGAAGACAATTCCAGTTGCTAAATCAACCTCGTTCGATCAACGACCAACGTTGGCGTATTTCCAAGGAGCAATTTATCGGAAAGACGTAAGCAATATATCCACTTCTGACCTTTTATTGTTTACCCTTTTCTACGTGATAATAACTTGTTTACCCATGGAGTTTTTTTATCAGCATTTACTTTTGATGGTTCAGTTGAAAAACATTAAAATAGACGGTAGGTAGTTTTGTTTATCGTCAATTTTGATCATTTAGAAGACTTAGTGCAATTATTTTGGCTTTCTAGTTCGTGTATAATCCTAAAATTTAGTCGATTGCCAATTGTATAGAGGAACTTTTATGCTTCATCTGGATTGATATTTGATTAGGAGGAAGGATTTCAAATGACTCTAATATTGGATTTCAAATTCATCAGTTTGGTCAAAAGAATATCACATAATTGTTACCTAAAGATTTGAAATCCATACAAATTTGGCTCGGTTAAGTTGCCTGTCGGTTTTGAAAAATTGGTTTCGGCTACTCCAGCAAAACTTTTGAAATATGGTTTGGATCGATTTTTGATATTGAGGTTTGGGAAGAAAAATAGATAATAAGTGTCGAATCGATGACTTTATAAGGTTTGAGATATAACATTATATTGTGCATGTTTCGGAGTTTGGGCTAGTGGGTTTCAATTCAAGTTGGGCCAAAGAGTTTGGCTCGTCTCACTGGGCCACACTCAACCCAACTTGGTTTTTGCTCAGTTTCACTGGTCCGGAACCGAGCCGACTCCGATCCATAAACATCCAATACTTTGCTCCAAATCCAATCAATCCAAATGGAGCCTTCTCTATTTTAAGCTGTCATTTCTATATATCTTCAAAAAATCGATTAGTTTCATGTTTCCCGTTTATTTTACTTAATAATTAATATGATTTTGGTCGATATTCAGGGTGGAGTAATCCGTCAAGAACTATACTACCTTCTAAAAAACGAGAAAGATGTGCATTTTACATTCGGAAGTGTTCAATCGAACGGGATAAACCAAGCTGGAAAAGGGATGGCTTCATCCAAATTTTGCCTAAACATCGCAGGAGACACACCTTCATCCAATCGCCTCTTTGATGCCATAGCTAGTCACTGTGTTCCCGTAATAATTAGCGATGAAATCGAGCTACCTTACGAGGATGTTCTCGATTACTCGGAATTCTGCGTATTTATCAGTGCAAAAGATTCTCTGAAAAAGAATTACCTTCTGAATTTTCTCAGAGGCATCAAACAGGAAAAATGGACCAAAATGTGGGAAAGATTAAAACAAGTCAGTATACACTTTGAATACCAATATCCATCTCAACCTAACGATGCAGTCGATATGATTTGGCAGACCGTGTCCCGTAAGAAAACATCAACACAGCTGAATGTACACCGCAAGAATCGATATCGAAGATCTCAGTTTACGCTGTAAGTTCTTTACAAATACGATATATATGCTTTGTTTCTTGAACAAAACAATACATATTTAGCTAGAGAAAAAGATGAGATAAAAGAACTATATATTTCTGTTACAAAGTGTTTGAGCTATGGTTAGAATCTATATATAATATATGATATCGATGTTGCGTTGTTGCTTGCTCTTTCTAGCATTTTTTTAGCATTCTATGAACAAAAAAACCGGAACCTATTTAAGTAATCAAAACAATTGAAACAATTAAAACAAAACCAACCTATACGCGAAACTTTAGAAGCACAGCAAAATTCGAATATTTCTACACATCAGCATTTGTTGTGAATAGGGTCGGATCCTCTTCCGACTCTTCTTTTTTCCGATTGATTTGGATCATAAGTCATTGCAGGTGAAGGCGCGATATCAAGTTGCACGTTCACGTTTTGAAAAACGTGGGCTTTTAGAATCCGGGAGCCTCTTAAGGCAAGATCAGCACTTCTAAATCCAGAAACATTCTCAATTTGGATAGACAAAAACAACCCAATACAAAAGATTAGAAAGATTATGACCCTATTCATTTTTGCCCCCACAAAAAAAACAGAATGGAACCAATGGCTTATTTGTATGTCATTTCTTGTGGGATTTGTGGGACTTAAAGTGATAAAGTGCAAAGGGGTTCAATTAGATTCATTTGTAATGATAAGCATGACATAGAAGCAAAATAAGGCTGTTTAAGAAGACACTGACAGGTTTGAATGAAAGTTAATTGAAAAAAAAAAAAAAAAAAGATCATTATTTAGAAGCCAAGAATCTTTTTGCATTTGGTTCCCCACATTCTATTCTATTTACTTGCCTTGTTCTTTTAGACCATTCATCATTCAAACAAGGACCAATTTTTATTTTTTGAGTGTTTGAGTACAAGACCATATCTCCACGTCATCTTATTATTCTCACTTGTTTTTAGGCATATTGGAGACGTGGAATTATCTATAATATTGTGTTCAATAAATTAAGAAATTAAGAGAATGGATAGACATTTCAAGAGAGTTAATATGTGCAAATTTACCCATTGTGTTATGATAAATGTGGCGATTTACCTTCTACGAAAAACTTTGTATGTTCATTCTCAATTTTGACAAGTGAGATACACTCTCCAGCTGAAAGAGGTAAATTGTTTCTTTAAAATTTTCAAGTAGGGGTAAAGTGCTATTTTTTTAAATTGCATGGGGTAAATTGACATTAACTCCATTACAAGATGATGTAGCTTTGGCTGCAAGAATTGAGACACAAGCCGGGCAAAGTTTACAAGAAAGCTAGATAAAGTAGAATTGTTGGGGCAATTTGAGAGAATGAATAATAGTACGTAAACATCCCCCAAAAATACCAAGAATTTGCTTTATTCTAAACTCCACTTTAGAATTAATTCCAAGCTCTTCTATCTATGCATAAAAAATGAGAGTGTTGGTTTCTTGTGTTTAATGGATTTCCTTTATGCTTTTCTTTTGCTCATTCTTTATCTTTAGATTGTGCCATTACGAAGCACTCTCATTCAAACTTCCAAGTACCCTCCATCTACAAATATTTCTTCTTATTTTTTTGCCATTTTTTTTCCTCAATTACCAATGAAGTCTTTCTTTTTTCTTTTCTTTCTTTGCTTCTTGCCCCATTTTTTTTATTTTCTATGGGCAAATAAATTGTGTTTTGCAGTTTGGCATTGTGCATATCTAAAAAGAAGTTATTTAACCCCCTTCAATTTAAGATTCGATTGGTTATAATACACCCTAACTCAGTACTTCAACATAATGGGGAAAATGCACGATACTATCCTGCGTTATGCAAAATCTGCATCAAACTATTTTGTGAATTTTTTTACCAAACTTCCTTATACTTTCAAAAACCCTGCATAAAGCACCCAATTTCCGTTAGTTACTAATACCGTTAATTTTTAATTGAATTTCCTATTACCCCTAGATATATTTAAAAATACAAGGGAGCTTTGTTCACTCGTTCAAAAGTATAAGGGAGTTTTGTACAAATATTTAAAAGTACATGGAAGTTTTGCGCAAAATATTCAATAGTACGAGGGAGTTTTACGCAAACAAATAATGCAAAAAATGACGGTGTTAGTAACTTATGGAGATCGAGTGTTTTATGCAGAGTTTTTTAAAGTACACGGGAGTTTGGTACAAAAAAAATTTCACTAGTTTTATGCAGGTTTCGTATAATACATGGTAGTATCATGCATTTATCCCCAAAATAATTTATGCCTTTTTTATTTTATTTTATAAATTGCTTGAAAAAAAAAAGTGAACTACAAAGAGTCCCAATGGAGAATTACCCCATCGCAAAACACATTGTTTGGAAGAAAATCGAAGACGTGTTTCTAGATAAACCACTCGTTTGTGGATTGCTCAATAAATATGTATCTTTATAGAGCCTTTCTCAAATGTCTTAATTTAATCAATGAGCGGTTTTGTGGCTCGGTTACTTTGGTTTGGAAAAATGATCGAAAAAATACAATTTATGATTTTCTTTTAATAGACCCCTAATTAAAATCAAATTTCTAAATAAAAAGAGTTCGTATTCATTAGAGTTTGATAAATTTAACAAGTTAAGAGTTACAAAGTGTAGGAAATTATGTGCCTATCCCGTGAAAAAAAAATTCTGGCTCCACCACTTTAGCAGCACAAAGTATTTTTGGTGATGTTGCCCCATATGTATATGTTTTGACTCATGAGATTTGGTTGTTAATTTAAAGAAGAATGATTCAATAATTTTGTCATCTATATTTTGAGGATAATTTTAGTTACAAATTAAAGTTATCTATGATAGAAAGATGATTCAACATCCAAAATCACTCATATACAAAGTGAAGTGGTAGGAAGAGAAGACGACTGGCGCCAAGGAGCCATTCAAATGGTGGTCAATTCTTTTTTAAGTACGAGGAAGCTTACGAGATATGGGGGGAAGACAATATTGAATCCAAAGATCGATGTGGCAATATTCAATAATGTTTGAGGATTAAATCCATTGTAAAATTGATATCAACTTGATTTTTTGATTTGTTATATGTTTTTGCAGTTATTTGATGGAGAGTGATTTTTCAGAAGGAAAATATTTTATTTTATTGCTTCATATCCTTTCTCTTACATACCTTATCACATTTGAGTAGTACATTCTTAATTATACTTGCATGTTGAATTTTCTAGAGAATCTGGTTCCACCTAAATACTTTCTAGGGCAATCTTTAATCTCTAGATTTATCAATATTTATTTTAGATATCTAGGATTGTTTGATATTATTCTAGATTCTACTATCAAATTAATCATGCGAAAGATAAAAATATTTCTTAAACTTTGTCTAACTCCCAAAAAATCCCTTGTGCTCTCAAGTCAGCGCCAAATACAGCCCCTAGAAAAAAAAAGTGCGATTCAAACGCGAAAATTGCATGTGTTTATTCACATTTTTCTTTTGATATGATAATTTTACCCTTGTCACTTAGTTGTACGAGCGAAAGACAAAAAACACCCTCTATGCTTTGTTTAACTCCCAAAAAACCTTATGTATAATTTGAACTCCCAAAAATCCTCTATATTTAGTTTTAATTACCACACTCGACCCAAATAGAATAGGGTTTTCAAAAGGAATATATAAATAAAAAAAAAAGACTAATACGTAGGGTCGGGTAATCTTGTCATTCCACAAAAGTCAAAAGTTAAATTCTACTTGGGTCGAGTGAGGTAATTAAAACCAAACACATGGGGATGTTTTGGAGTTAAATTAACACAATTTTTTTTTTAGTTAGTCAAGGTGTTTTTATCTTTCAATCCATATGAATCTATCATAAATATGAGATATAATGTGATCAATCATGAACTTTCTAGAAACTTCAAGCAAAATATCTCACATTTTAACAAAAAAAAGATATAACATGTGGTCCAACAATAGTTATATCGAATAGTTTCGAGTCGAATCCAGATCTTACTAGGATTCGGATTTTCTTTATTCTATTCAATTTTGCTTGTACTCGGGTATCAGATTTTTTAGGATCCAATCATATTTAACAAGTTTGTTATGGTTACATTTTAATTTAATTTAGTTCATGTATTCAAACTTTCTCCATAATTTACTAAGTTTCACACACAAATAACTCTCGACCATTTAACTACTTGCTTTAAATGATTTAATAAATTAATGAAAAATACTGATACTGATACTGATACTGATATAGTAAGGTATCAAATTGATTACTCATGTTGTTAAATAAAAATATCACAATATTGGTAGTGGCTTGAGACTTTCAGAGGTAAAACTCAAGTTCGAATTTTACTAAAGATACCACACTATCGAGGACCTATACCCAATACATTCTACAATCCGAGCTATAAATTACACGGTTTAGTAAATAAAAAAAAATCACAAAAATGAGATTTATAATCAAATATTAAATAATATCTTCCTCAACTAATGGTAAAGCAGTATTAATGCAACTTCTCGTAATAAAACATTATATATATAAATAAATATAATTTTTTTCATTTATTATCGGGTACAAATCGAATCGACCTAAATTCATATTCGTTCACGTATTTCATCTTCTAGATCTTCATAACCAGATCACTTCCATCAAAGTCTCTTATTGCACAATTTTATTTAATAAATCAAGCCAAACTCGAACCGAAATCACATTGGAAATCCGACCCGTTGACAACCATAATTGGGCTGAATGGCCCAATACTAATAGGTCCATAATTGCATGCACTTAGGGTTCAAAGCCCATAGGCCCATCTAGAACTTCAGGCACTTATAGTGAAAATCAAAGAATAAAAAAAATTGCCAAAAACGAAAGAAAAAGAAGAATCCATAGCAAAGGGGTTTTAACAGTTAGGGTTTAGCAATAAGCTCGAAGCTTTATTCATGGCCGACGTAGCTGCTTCAGATATCCCGATGGAACTCGAACCCCAGGCCGAGTCAAAGCCATCGGCTGCCGTCGATTCCGAGAACGGCGGTTCGAAGCGCGCTAGAGAGGATGAGGAGCCCGAAATCGACGGCGAGAAAAGAGCCAAAATCGATGGTGAGAAGTCTGTTGAGGAGCAGCGACTCGAGATTGAAGGGGATAATGGCGGTAAAATTGAGGAGGAATCGGGTGAAGCCATTGTCGGACCGAAGAAGTTCGGGTCGGCTGTGGAGATGTTTGATTACTTCTTTAAGATCCTTCATACCTGGCCTGCTAATATCAACCTCAATAAGGTAAAAGTTAAAATCGTGATGTTTTATATATGTTTATTAATATTACTTTCTTGGTGAAAGAGGAATTGGAGGAGATAGTATTTACCTTTTTGTTCGGGGTTACATTATTCACATATGTTGATGATACTAGATTATGAATGTGAGGCCTCCTGGAATTAAATTTGATAGATTTTAACAAAAAAAAAATGAATTTGATGTTCTGATTCAGTTAGGACAGATATCTTTTTTGCATGTTATCTGAGTTTGAATTGACATAGTGTCTTTGTTGGTTTTGTAATTTGGTGTTATTTGTCATGCTATGTTTTTAAGTCCATTAACAGTTAATGGCTTCTACTTAAGCATTCTAAATGTTGGAATCCGGCACATTGTGAGGACTGAGGATTTAATATTGGACATTGCTTTCGTCTCATTTATGTGCTCGTGCAGGAGATGAATGTAACTTACTACATTGCTTTCCTGGTTGATTGGTTCAAAGTCGAGATGTTTTTAGGAGTTAGATTATTTCGCTGTCTTGACTTGAATTTATAAAGAGTTTTTCCTTCTTTTATAATCATTTTCTGTGTTCTTTTACCAGATTAGACAAAGCTGGGAACTTTTCTTCAGTCATTTTGCTTTTACAGTTAGGCTATGTTTGATTCAAGGATTTCAGTGATGAAAGCGCTATGTAAAATGTTTTTCCTTGCATCCAATGACGCAACATTGAGCTTTTTTTATTGTTCATTTGCATTTTACTTATCATTTTACTGATTGAAATCCTTGAATCAAACATAGCCTTAACAAAACGGTCAAAACCTGGATTTTCTTAAAACGTAGAACCTATTCATCATTTTATCACATTTGATTTCAAGCTTTTTGGGTTAAAAAACATTGCCAATCGAACATAATTTGTTGAAATGGTGACTGGTGCACATCTTATAGTGGTAAAGATTTCATTTTCCAGTTTCATGTACTCACGGAATATTTATCTTAATCTTGGAATTTCAAAAAAAAAAAAAAAAAAAAAGCCCAGACTAATTAATGTTTGATAGTTATGTGTACCATTTAGCTTAGCATTGACCGTGAGTGTATTGTCCTGAAGGCTTTTACCTAATTTCCGTTGTTTTCCATTACAGTATGAACACATGGTGTTGCTGGAATTGCTGAAGAAGGGTCATCTAGAGGCAGAGAGAAAAATCGGGAATGGAATAAAAGCTTTCCAAATCCGGTTCCATCCTCAGTTTAAAAGTCGTTGCTTCTTCCTGATAAGGGAGGATGAATCTGTGGATGATTTCAGCTTCAGAAAGTGTGTGGACCATATACTTCCATTGCCTGAGAACATGCAAGTGAAGCATGATGTCAACAAGGCATTACGTGGAAAAGGTGGCGGTCGAGGCCGTGGACGTGGCCGTGGTCGTGGCAGAGGTGGTAAATGAAGAAACAGTCAAGCTGTCTCTTTTATATTTGCATTGTATTATTAACGAGGACCAACTATTTATTCAAAATGAGGTAGCTAATATTGCTTAGTGGTCTGAGTTTTGCCTTTTGTTGGTCGTTTGTGTTTTTGGAGTACATTATATTATGCTTTCTACTGATCTTTAGCCTCCAGAGATTCATTTTTTACAGAATTTGGTAATCAGTTTTTTTTTTTTACAAGAATTAAGTATTTAATTTCATACTCCACCCCCCGGGTAAATTCTCAATTAATATCTCCTAGACCGGGAATTTTATACTTGTGCCCATAAGGTAATAAATGATAATTAGTGATGTCAAATTATTAATTTACATAAAGACTATATTTTGAGAAGAAAAAAAATATTTTATGGAGGTGAGTCTTGTTTTGTGACATTTCAAAAAGGAGTAAAAATTTAGGGCCATGATAAATAAATTTTGTTCACTAAAGACACATTTAGGACTTAAATTTAAATCGAGCTGACTTGGGCTTGGTCGATAAGAGCTTGTTTGAGTTTAGTCCGTAACATAAATAAACTTGAAAATTAATTTTGGTTACATACTTTCAAAGTACGATTTGATAAGCTAAACATAGATAAAATATAATATATATATTTAAAATATCAAGTTACTTGATACTCAGCTCAAACTTATTCGACAAAAGTTTGTTTGAGTTTATTTTGTTTAACAATCAAACAAAGCTCGAATATAATTTCAAGCACGATTTAAAATCAAATCAAGGTTGACCAGTAGACATAACTCAGGTTTCATTTACACCTTTAGATGCATCATCACTTATTGACAATAACATTTTAGATTATTATATATTTATCTTTTGCTATTGTTAATTAATGATATTTTTTTATAATAATTTGATTATAAAACTCTTGGGTGTTGTTATTTTTATGTCCTTAATTAAGGAATATATGAATATTTTCTTTTGCGACCCAAATTAGGTACCCTACGGTAAAGGAAGAAAAAGGAAAAACCCTCAGGTCAGGAGCAAAGAAGAAGAGAGAAAGAAATGTTGAAATTCTTGTCGAAGGTGAAGATCGAGTTCAACGCGTTGGACCCACGCATAGCCTCGTGCATGGAGTTCTTGGCGCAGTGCAATGCCCGCAAGGCCAAAGAATCGAACCCCAGTTGCCAGGTTCAAGTCAAGCGCCGCACCGACGATTTCCCGCCGCAGATCACCGTCACTTTCGTCAATGGCGTTGAGGAAACATTCGAGGCTACCTCAACTCCAGCTCAGGACATCCGTACAATGATTCTAGAAAAGGGTCAGTCTCTTGAGACCGAACAGATGTTCCGTGAAGCCGGTGAGAAGTGGCCTGTTGTTATCCCTAAAGAAGAGCTGCTCGAGCCCTTTACTGGAATCAAGGTAATGAATTCAATGAATATTCGTTTTAAATGGGTTGTGATTTGTTTTTGGTGGGATTTGGATTGGCTTGTTCTCATAGACAATTTATCGAACAGTTGGTGAGTGTGTGCGTTTTAAGGTCGAAGTACTTCATCTTTGTTTCTTTTTTGCTTGTATGGATGGTAGCATTATTTTAGCAAATTGTATAAAGTTATGTTTTTTAATGCTTCCTGTAAATGGGTTGTGGCTGGTTTGGTGTGGCTGGGTTCTTTTACCCAAATAATTCTTCAAATAATGATACATTTGTTAGTTAACTGTGTAAATCTATCACATTTTTTTTCATTTCCCTGATTATCGGTTTTGGCATTTCTTTTCGCTGTGATCTGTTCATAGGCTCTTGTCTTTATCTTTTCATTTAAGACGTTTATCAACGTCTTTTGATTGCACTTATCTTGGCAACTTATGTTTATATATAGTGAATGGGAATGGTTTGGTTTGGGGTAAATCGTAGTTTATTCTCATAAAACAATTGTCGAACATTAGTTTGGGGTGAGTCGTAGTGTATTCTCGTAGTTTATTCTCATATATGGTATTTTTTTGTTAGGTTTTTTTCGCATTTGCTTGGGTCAGATAGCACATTTCTTGACATAGTGGATTACAGTTTCTGGTTTTGTTTCTGTGAGCAAACATTAGTTGGAACTATTTTTGTTGGTCTGGAACTTTGAATTGTGTGACATGTGATTGTGCTGGTGACGCATCATGGAGGCTTAAAGCGGTCGTTTAATATGTCTTTTAGCTCTGTTTAGATTTTACTTTTCTTGTTCTTAGGTCTCTTCTGAAAATATTGTTTTGTCATGTAATTGTCATTCATTTACATACTGATCATTATTGTTTGAGAAGGTAAACTTAATTTTTTTTTTTTTTTTCGCATTATAAGATCAAGTTTTTGAGTGGGGACTTGTTGACTGATGAACCTAAAACTCTTCATCTTGAGGAAGATAGTAGTTTGACTAGGCAATCAGTACACTGATTCTAGTAAAGATTATGTTGATGTGAGATTTTTCGGAGGTCAGGGTTAATAGGTAGGTGTGTTTATTGTTGGAAATTTGAAATAGATGATGAACACCATTAATCTTTCCTTACATTTATCATCTTAATCAAGAAAAATCTAACTGCAAGCTCTAGTATATGCACTTAATTCTAGTTATTGTTGATTTTTCGTTATTAAAACTAATAATGATAATAAGACCTAAAAACTTGAATGTTAGGGCTTGGATGTGAATGGTTATATTGATCACTCTGTTTCGTTAAGGGTTTGAGATGCTCTCTTGTTCAGGAAATCCAGCATGTTCACTTAATCATCTCAAGTTTGAGTCGTGATGATTTCTAACTCCTAATATTTGTTAAAGATTGAGATTATTAACTGCTTGACAAACAAATGCAGAAGCAGTTTGGGATGCTCTCTTGTTCTAAAAAATGTGCTTTGATCAATGAAGGGAAATACATCGAGTATAAAATCTAGTAGCAATCTGATGCTTGATTCTTTTAACTGTTGATGGATATAAGTATAAGCAAGTGAATTATGTGATGAAATATGCAATGGTCAGTCAGATTACCTTTTAAGTAATGCAATTTGAGAAAATTATAATTATAACAAATTCTGCTCTCAATTGATTGCATATTTTAAAAGTTGGTTCATGTTCTCATAAACTGTTGTTTCTTAATTTTTGCAGCCAAAGAAAGCAGAAGAGAAGCAGTGACAGCAACTTCAAATTTCATCGCATTTGAATTTATTCTGATGACATGGAACCATCCGCATATCATTATATGCTTTTCATCAATTTCATCGTCAAATCGCTAGTATTAGTTTCAGACATGGAACCATCCGCATATCATTATATGCTTTTCATCGTCAAATCGCTAGTATTAGTTTCAGTTGAACATACAGCCTGTGTTTCTATTTTTATCGCATGAGGCCAATTTGCGTAATGTTGCACTTAACAATTAGAATGATATGTAGCTGAAATAACTTTTGAGTTGCACTAATATGCCTACCCAAAATGTGAGCAAATATACACTATATTTTTTGGAATTCTCCCTACAACATGAAGCATAGGACCTGTTGAACTGCCAAATTTTGCTAAATCACAAGTGATTGCATATAGTTTTTTAAAATGCCTATATTTGCAACTAGCAAAGTGAATTTGTAACTCGTCTGCTATTTCATTACTTTGGTTGTATAGGTAATGGACCGGTTTCAGGGTATTTATTGAACTCATTATTCGTGCAAGATAAATCTCGCCAAGTCTTGAAAAACGATTACGTATACAATGAAAGTTTTCATCTTGTACTAGTGAAGCGCTTGTAGCAAACGATGTATGAATACAGCATATATAATATCCAACACATGATACATATAGGCTATATTTGATTCTTGGTTTTAGTGAGTAAAACATTATGGAAACGTGTATTCTTTCTTCTAATGACACAACATTGAGCTTTTTTTTTGTCGTTTGCATTTTTCACCTTTCAGTTTCCTCGTTGAAATTTATAAACAAAACATAGTCATAAGCAATCCTAATAGAGAATATCAACTTTGAACAGCTACACTGCTCCAATAATCTGTTATATCACGTTTGAAGACCCACATTAGTTCGAAAAAATAAAAAAAATTTGAAGACCCACAAACATAAATTCTACAACAATAAATGATCATTCTCTCTGTAAGAGCGTCACTTGAATACAAAAAGTAGAACACAGTTCTGTAAATGGTCTACAAAAATGGAATGCCGATGAGATAATTTAAATCCCAATTCCCCGCACTACTTTATTTTTTTCTCAGAGTTGATTCAGCTGTATTAAAAGTCTAGGCAGTCACAGATTCCTTCTGAACGAAAGCTACACCTTTCTCGATACTGGCCTTCAACTCCGGCTTGAGAGCTTCCAAAGCTTTCTGTTCATACTCAGTTAGTCCTTCAAGCTCCGATGAAATCACAGCCTCGACTCCCTTTTTCCCTAGCTTAATCCTCGAGGCAAAGAATGGAAGCTCAGTCACGTCAGATTGGATGAACGAACACTCATAGACATCGCTATCTCCGTCAAGAGCACGTAGTGAGGACTCAACAAACCTAGCCGCAGCATATGCCATAGAAAGAGTGGCGGACCCAGCTCCAGCTTTTGCCTCGACAACTTCGGTTCCAGCATTTTGAATCCTCACAGTTAACTTTTCCACTTCCTCATCAGTGAAAGACACCGAGGGCTTTGTCTTTGACAAAAGGGGCAAAATAGTAATCCCAGCATGGCCTCCAATAACAGGGACATCCACATCAATGAGCTTTAAGTTTTTCTTCTGAGCAACAAAAGTATTAGCTCTGACAACGTCAAGGGTAGTAACACCAAAGAGCTTCTTTGGGTCATATACACCTTTCTTTTTCAAAACCTCGGCCGCAATTGGGACTGTGGAATTGACGGGATTGCTAATAATGTGAATGAAGGCATCAGGGCAATTATCAGCTACAGCCTCGACCAGGGTTTTAACTATGTTGGCGTTAATGTTAAAGAGGTCATCACGGGTCATACCTGGCTTCCTTGGAACACCAGCAGGTATGACAACAACATTAACATCTTTCAAACAATTGGCTAACTCAGATGCTCCGGTAAAAGCTGTGACCTGAGATGGTGTGTTGCAGTGACTGAGATCAGCAGCAACTCCATTGACATTTGCTATATCGTAAAGGTTCAATGCAGAAACTAGTGGTGACATCTTGACTAGGAGAGCTAGTGGTTGGCCTATTCCCCCAGAAGCTCCAAGAATAGCTACTTTGTAGGATGCCTGAGGCTGAACGGAAGTGTAAGAACTTTGGCTCTCTTTTTGTGCTTTTGTGACGTGCGAGCTCCTAAGAGCTTTGCTGCTTTCACTACCTAAGAATGAAGATTCTGATTCACAGCTCACATAATTTGCTGCCTTGAGGCCACTGAAACTTCTTAGGTGGTTCTTGGGGTTGAACTTGATGCTAAAGGCTTTCGACTGTGTAACATGTCCGATCTTGGAGCCAGCAGATGCAGTAGATCCAATTGAGAAAGTGGTTGCTGATGTTGCTGCCATCTTGCAACCTGCAAAGCAAATTCCAAATTCAATACAAAATTTCTATGACAACTATGTTTAACAATCATGATTAATGCTGAAGAAAATGAGAGGAGGAATAGATGCTCTCTATAAACTCGTCTAAACAAAATTAATAAATCCTATGAGAAATGCATGTATTAGATAAAAGTTAAAATCATGAAAAGTTTGAGCATATAAGCCATGTACAATACACATTTCAAGTTTAGAGATCATTTTATTATTTATTAAGATTTAAGTAGAATGACTTTTTTTATTGTTCATGTATCTATATAATACAACCCTTGATCTTAATCTATTTCATTTGTTTTTATTGTATTTAAGTGCGCTGTTTAAAACAACACACATATAAATGAAACATTTTTTTTTTTCATGCAACGTAATAACTAATAAAGCAATTCATAAGATGATTAGCAAATTTAACAAGTTCATAAAAGAGCGAATAGATGAAAAAATGTTCCATTTATAGATGTGTTGCTTTAAACATCTAAACCGCTCACTACACATTGAAAAACAACGGGTATAGATGAAGATCAAGGATGTTATTAGATATTTAAACAAACATTAATTCATTCTACTTAAAATTCTCAATAAAACAATGCCTTGTACATGGCTTTATTTTTTTAAATTCCATGAGTTTAACTTTTACCTGATACATGCATTTCTCATTCTTTTTTTTTCTTTAACTCGAGTATATAATATGTAAGTTATATGCTTTTATGTAACACAACATAAATGCATAATTTTGCTCACAAGATTTGAGAAATCTAAATCGGACGTGGTCTACACAAGCACTGCGTAATTTGCAACTAAATGATGAAATTATAATAAACACATCATCAAATAGGTCCAGATTATGGTGCAGAGCAGGTAAACTGAACAACTAAAAAATCAATACTCAAAAACTAACAGAGATTGGCTACACAGATAACTAAATGTATTTAAAATAACACGAGATTTCAGATCTATTATTTACCATGAATTCACATTATTAAACGAAGAAGATAGAACGGCAGAATTTCTACAATTTATCAAAAACGATACAGTAATTAATTCAAACACATATCATATTCAATAATAAAATTCACAAGATCCATTACAAGGCAACAGATCTATGAGCTAAAATAGGTGAAATAAATTCAAATTGAATCAAAAAGCATAGATTTTCAGAAACAAAAAAGAACAAGAAGAAAAAGAAGAGAGAAGATTATGTGTACCTTTACGCGAGTTGAATTGAAATGGGGATGGAATTGGGGGTAGGGCTTTGGTTTAAAAGGAACTTTTATCACACACAGAAACACGCAGTAAGTGTGAGATTTTAAGAGGGGTTTGGTTTGATTTTGATTTGTTGATTATCTTAAATTTCTCCGCCGAAGAGCCTCGACTAAATCTACAGAATTGTGTGCAAGTGTGAACACTAAATAGTGACCTTTTTTCCAAACAGCTCTCGTGTTCTAATTTATTTTCCTTTATAGTTTTATGTTTTGGTACCTTTTGGGATAGAGATTTAGCTATCTAGCTTCTAGGGCTTGTTTGTTTCATTTTTGAGAAATTATTTCGGTGCTCTATAAAAAATTAAAATTTTTTGCATTTCGTCTTCGGACCAACTTTTGTACATTCGTCCCTCTTAAATTTTTCGTAGCAGATTCATCCCTATTATCAATGTAGAGTCATGGATAAAGTTTCGTTTCGATATATGTTTCGGTCAGCTGAATATAAGAAACTTTTCGAAAACTTATCGGAAACGTTTCGGAAAAATAAGGAAAATTTATTAAATAAATTACTAAATTAAGAAAAAAAAGTTTCAAGACAAATATAGAGCTTCGAAAATATATCTTATTTTCGTTTCGATTGATTCAAAAACAGAAATTTTTCGATGTTTTCGACGGAAAGGATGGAAATTTTGATCCATTTGTAGAGTAACACATTCATTCCTCTTAAAATTTTCGTAGCAAATGTTTCCCTCTTATCAAATGATTTATTTTGAATTTAAGAGGGACTAATGTGTTACACTATATTGATAAGAGAGACGCATCTGCTACAAAATTTTTAAAAAGGATGAATGTGTTGGTCTACATAAATAAGAAGGATAAAAAATCCAAGAAAAACAAATGTGCAAAAATTAATCTATAAAAATTACGAATATCACAGTTTACTCTTTTTTTTTTTTTTTTTTTGTCCCTTTTTACAAAATAAAAAACGTGAACTAACAAGAATAGTAGATTTGGACCCATATGAAATAACGTGAACTAAAAAAGAAACTCTTTTAATTTCACATGAATAGTAGATTTGGATCCAGGCAAGAATATTCTTTGCAACAGTATGATGATTCTCTAAGGAGGATCTTGGCCTTAGATTTTTAGAAGTATGGTTCAGACGGCTGAGATTTGTTCTAATGGACCATGAAACAGAGGTTGTGGGTTGGTGTAGAAAACTAGAAAAGTGAGGCCTTTGGGACCCACTCTGATTTTATTTTTCTAGTTTAGTCTTAATAATATTTTCACATAATAAGAAAATAAAGATACCTTTTTTATTCCTTTTTCTGTATTTTGTTATTTTATTGTTGTGTTTTGGGCTCTATTGATTTGGCTTTATACTTTTTGGTCTGGGCTTGAGGATGGAGGAGCATAAGCTCTAGCGATAATTAAGCCCAGAACAGTTTCATATTTACAAGTTACAAATAAAGGGTTATTTAGTAAATATACACTATGACGACATAACAATTTAGATAAAATAGGTATTGATACAATTGCTAGCCATTGTTATCTGTAATAGTCTAGTAAGTTCAAATAAATATAATTAATTATTTACTGCAATAGAATTGGGCAAAAATTATCAAGGCCCAAATTGAGGCACAAAGCCCATATGTGAGTTTGTTTGGGCAAATTCCAAACTTTTCGGGCCTTAAATTTTGGGTTAAAATAGCCAATCCAAATATTTTGAAGAGGAAAACACTTTTGATACCAAACTTTAGTTTAAAAAAAATATATTTCATACCATGGTTCACACATCTTGTTGTTGCATCGAAACATATAAATGTTGACTAATCTGGCTAACATTGAACTTGGAGAGAGCAGAAAAAGGATCTTTGGGAGGAAAAACATGCACAAGTTTTAAAGGCATACAATTGACGGAACTTACTGAATTCCATCCGAAAATTGACAGAAAAAGTAAATGTGTCGAGATGATGTGAATCATGGTAAGAAATGTATTTTTTCAAAAAGTATGGTATCAAATGTGTTTTTAGACTAAAATTTGGTATCAAAAGTGTTTTTCCCTCTATTTTGAAATATAGTTAATGCCAATTTACCATTCGTAAAATGTATAATGTTCAATTGACTCCCTGTGATTTGAAAAATAGTAATTTAATCAATGTGAAAATTTTAAAGAAGCAATTTACCCCCCATCATTCGGAGAATGTAACTCACTTGCTGAAATTGAGAGTGACATAAAAAGTGTTTTGTAACATATGAAGTAAATTGCCACATTTATCATAACACAAGGAGTATATTCCCACATTTACCATAACACATGAGGTAAATTGCCATATTTATCATAACACAATGGATAAACTGCCATATTATCATAATACAAAGGAGTAAAATGTCACATATAAAAATGACAAGGAAGACAGTTAAAAATTTTATAAAATTACAGGGGGTTAAAGTGTTCTTTTTTTTTTTCTTCAAATCACATTAATTTAAATTGAATATAATGAATATCACATTGGATAAATTGTCACTAACTCTTTTGAAATATCACATCCGTTGAACACTCTCTCCATTTTTTTATTTGTCGCTTTGGAGAATTGCACACGAATTAAGGAATGTCATAAATAGTCAATTTTTTAAAGCAAAAATTTCAGAATATCCTTTTAATCAAATAATCTTAACAATAATTAGCATTAATGACAAGTATTAGTAACAACGGATAAACTGATAAAAAAATATAAATTTTACATTGAAATCTTATAGCGAGAAATGATTAATAATTGCTCGGGACATGAAATAATGGTCGGCAAGCGAATCTGCTGAACAAATTAAAGCTTTTACTAGTCTCAATATTATATATAAAATTACAAGTAGATCGATCAAGACCATATATTAATTTCTATGAAATGGTGGGTTAATTAAGAAAGTCATAGCTAACTTTCTTGAATTAAGTTTCATATTTGATCTTCAATTGATAAAAATGTGGCAGAAATTGATGTGATATCTTCATGTCTTGTCCGAATGGCAACCAATGAAACAACCAAAATTTCAAGTAGGGCTGAGCATTCGGTAAAAACCGAACCGAACCGGACCGAACTTCGGTATTTTTTCGGTTCGGTAAATTTCAGACCGCGGACCGTTTGCCGAACCGAAAATTTCCGTACGGTTCGGTTCTGGTTCGATCCAAAAGAACCGAAAATTTAATTTTTTTTTATTTTTAAAAAATCAAAAATTGAATTTATTGCACAATATACAAAAAAAATATATCTTACGACACACAAACCATACAAAAAAGCCCCCCTTCTATTTATTGCGTAACATCCAATATATCACCAAAGTTCATACAAACCATTCAAACATAAAAGTCTCAAACATAAAATAATCTTAATCAAATACAAAGAGGTAAATTATTTTTGAAAAATAATATTGAGTTTATACAAACCATTCAAACTTAAAAGTTATAAATCTCCAAAATCGTAATTGAAAAACACTAATTTTCCAAAAAAAAAAAAAAAAACCGGTCCAATCGGTTCGGTTCGGTAAACCGACCGGTATTACCGAGAACCGACCGCTCCCAAGGATCGGTTCTCGGCCGAGAACCGTTTACCGAACCGAAATTTCGGTTCGGTAAACGGTCCGGACCGAAATTTCGGTTCCGGTTCGGTTCGGTCGGTTTACCGAACCGTGCTCAGCCCTAATTTCAAGAATGGAGCTTAGGCCATCTCCAATGGTTGAGGGCTAGACCCGGGCTCTGGAGCCTGGGCTAGCCCAGGGCCAGCCCGGGGCCCTGCTGGTCGTCTCCAATGGTTGGGGCTCCGTGGGGGAATTAATTCCATTTTTTTCTTTTGCCCACTCTCACCTATTATTATTATAGATTTATAATTTTTTAATATTAATATTAATAATAGTAATTATATTAGTACTCGTAATTTAATTATTAATTATATTAAAATATTAATATTAAATAGAATATTTAATTAAAGTAACTTAAAATTAATACATAATACGCAAACTCTCACCTATTAATATTATAGTTTTATTTTTTTAAGTACGGAGTATTAATTAAAATAACACATTAATTACAACAATACACAACATTAATTACACAACAATACACAACATAATCAAGGAAAAGAAAATAAAAATAGTCCTAAAGCTCCTTATAAACCTCATAAACATAGTGTTGAAAAAAGTAAGTTAATGGACCATTTTGGACGTATTTTAAGTGGGACCCACTTTGAGTAAAGAGTCGGGTCTTGACGGAATTATATTCTACTCCGTGAGTAGATTAAAATGGTATATGGTACGTCCAAATCGGAATACGGGTGAATGAGAAATTAAATCTCAAAGTTCACATATGTAATGGAAAAAATTGGAAAAAAAATGAACTTATCCCACATTGGAAGTGTGATAAAAAAACTTGGGTTTATATATGATTTCTAAACCATAAGGGTTAAAAAATTATTACTAGAAGGCTCCCTCCTCGCGCGCGCGCGCGGGGGGGGGGGGGGGGGGATGGGGGTGTGCAAATCTTGGATTGGATTACCACACAGCCCTACAAGACTTGTGCGTGCCTGCGGACACGAATGTCGTCCCGAAAATCCTATTTCGGACAAGTCTAGTTTTGCTATTTTCGGCCCAAAATAATTTATTTTATTTAATCATGTTATATTTAAAATTGGCCAAAAATAATTTATTTTATTTAATCATGTTATATTTAAAATAACACATTAATTAAAAATACATACAACACATTAATTATACCAAATTAACCATTTAAAATTATTTAATCGTGTTATATTTAAAATAACATATTAATTAAAAATACATACAACACATTAATTATACCAAATTAACCATTTAAAATTACATACACATATTAAATTATACACATAATTCATTAAAAGAAAAACAAAAAAAAGAAAAAGAAAAGGAACATCCAATCAGGTGCCGCCACTTGGCGGCACCTGTTTTAAAGAGGGGCGCGTGTCACATTGACGACTCGCCCAGCGGGCGGGGCTGCAGGCTCCAAGCAGCCCGCAGCCCCGCCCGTTCCGCCCCGCCACCCCGCCCGGCCCCGGCCCCGGCCCCTCTCAATCTCCAGCGGTTCTCCCACCTCAGCCCGACCCCGCCCCGAGCCCGCAGCGAACCGCTGGAGATGGCCTTACTCCATGGGACTTGAGACTCCTCCGACTCGGTTATATTCAAAGAGGGCTTTTATTTTCCAAACCGAAATCTCAAGATTTTGAGAAAAACTTCACAATTGATCACCTAAAGGATTCACTTTCCCGCACTCTAGACTTCTTTCCACCACTTTCGGGCCGTCTTGGAAGTACTAAGAACTCGGATAACACAATATCTACTTTCTACGTCGATTACAACAATGTTGGAGTCGAATTTACTCACGCGATCGCGCGTGGCATATGCTTATCTGATATCGTGGATCCAACATATACACCTCAAGACATTGTTTCTTCTTTTTTCCCACTTAATGGACTTGTCGGTTACCAAGGTATTTCGAATCCTTTACTTGGGGTACAAGTCACTGAGCTTGTGGATGGATACTTTTTGGCTTGTACCGCAAATCATTCGATAGTAGATGGTAGTTCTTTCTGGCATTTCATCAATTCGTGGTCTGAAATATCACGGGGTTTGGATAAAATATCAAAATCGCATGTTTTCGAACGTTCATTTCCTAGCCTTAATATTCCTAATATAATACCGATTCTTCCTTTTGAGGAACAAAATCTATTGAATAACTTTGTTTCACCTACATTTCTCGAAAGGGTCTTCCGATTTAGCAAAGAAAGTATTGCTAAGCTCAAAGCCAAGGCGAAATCCGAAGCAGGCACTGACAAAATCTCCTCGTTTCAAGTACTTACAGCTCATTTATGGCGATCTGTGATCCGTTGTCGCTAGCAAGCTGTAGGAACTCAGACGCAACCACTTACCATGGAACTAAATGGTGCTAGCACGGACACGTGCCCTAACCATACAGTGCATTCATACACACAAGCGTCCATAACATCCAACACCCGGGCTTCCGTCACGGGACAATTATTGCAAAAGCCATATGTTGAAATTACTCATGACATTAGTCCTATCAACCAACAAGTGTGCTTCGAACTGGCAATTGGTGCAAGACCAAGAATACCTTTACCGGAGTGTTATTTTGGATGTGCAGTTTATCCGGGCTCATTCACGACGATTGAGAGTGAGGTGTTGCAGAATGGATTGGGATGGGCTGCATTGAGGATCAACGAATTGGTATCTAGACAAACAAGTGAAGAAGCACGCAAGGTTGTTGAAAATTGGTTGAAAAATCGAGTGATTATGACTCCGGGTATTAATAATTTCCTGGTAATTAGTTCGCCACGATACAATGTTTATGGCAACGATTTCGGATGGGGAAAACCAGTTGCTGTGAAGAGCGGCATGGAACTAAAATTTGACGGTTGTATTTCAGTTTTTCCGTCGGCAGAACCTAGTGGAGGCATTGATGTTGAAGTTTGTTTGTCACCAAAGACAATGAAGGCCATGGGGGATGATGTAGAATTCATGGAAGTCGTCACTATTTGAACTATCTGTGACAATTTATAAACAATTGTCACTATTAATTTGTGATGATTTATTCATTAGCCGTCACTAATTGAATTATTTGTGACGGTTTATTTCATAGTTCTTCTGTTTGGTTTGTACCAAAATAAAAGTCAATGATTCTGTTTCTTGAAACTTTAGAAAATTTGTTTGGTGATAAGACAATTAATATATATATATATATATATATATATATATATATATATATATATATATATATATATATATATATATATATATATATATATATAATTGATTTGTCATGAAATCTATGAAGCGTTTTCAGTTTATGGCAAATTGATTTGGCCTTTTGTATATGCTTGTGAGTTCTGATCTTATCAGTTGTTGGATTTGAATTGGTTTTCTTAAATTTTTTATAGTTGTGGTTGAATTTTCTTTTTTTCAAAAGAAAACATAAGATTTGAAGTTTTTTTAGAATGAATTGCACTTTTCGTCCTTCTTATGGGCCAACTTTTGCACATTCGTCATTCTTCGTTCTTTTGTCAATATATATAATGTAACATATTTGTCCTTCTTAAATTTCTATTAGCAGATGCGTCCCTCTCATCAATATAGTATAACACATTCGTCCTTTTTAAATCCAAAATATTTCTTAAAATTGACGAAAATTGATGTATTTTGGATTTAATAGGGACGACTGTTTTATACTATATTAATGAGAATGACGCATCTTCTACGAAAAATTTAAGACGTACGAATGTGTTACACTACACTGATAAGAGGGACGAATCTGCTGAAGAAAAATTTAAGAGGGATGAATGTGCAAAAATTGGACCATAAGGGAAACGAAAAGTGCGATTAAATCCTTTTTTTTTATCTGTTTACAAAATGGCAAATTAGTTTTCGAGAGAGATAAATATTAAGCCATGTATTTCTCGCCCAAAATAATTTAGATAAGATTTAGGTCGAATTGGATTTGATCAAGCTCATTTAATTATAAGATAAATGTTAAGCGTGTGTTTTATATTAATTATTTTTTTATGAATAATATTCAATCGCAAAGCAAGTGTACCACATTTATTTGGGGTTTTTTTGCAAATTAACTCCCTGTGATATGTCTAATGGGCAATTTACCTTCTGTGAAATAAAAATATGCAATTTAACTCCTTGTGAAATTAAATAATGAGCAATTTACCTCCTTGTGTTGTGATATAAAGATGGGCAATTTACCTCCTTGTGAAATGAAATAATGAACAATTTAACTCCATATGATATGAATTAATAAACAATTTAGAGGGAGGCAATGTGCTTCTTTTATAAAAACACAGGGAGGTATTTTGCTTTTTTTCTTATCACAGGGAGTTAAGTTGCCTATTTAAGATATCACATGAAGGTATTTTGTCCTTTTATTTATCACAGGATATAATATTACCTATTTAAAATAACAGGGAGTTAATTTGCTCTTAATTCCATTTATATGGGTGAAACTTATAAGCTCCACCAAATCAATTTGAACCAAAAAAATATCCAAAATAAGGAACTAATCATCAACATACCATTTTGAAATTAAAAGATGTGAACCTGGCCTTTTTGCTAATTACGTTTTTGATCAGGTACACCTACCATTCAACATTCAAACTTCAAAATAATTTTCAAATATCACATTTGAATTATCGGGTTCTATAATTACTACTTCCTCCATTCCTTTTTACATGTCACTTTAGAAAGAAATTTTTTTTTCTCAATACATGTCACTTTAAAATTTCAAGATAGACTTAAATGCTAGTTTGACATTTTTAACCTTCTTCATTTTCAAGATAGAGAGATGATTATAGGGAGTTAAAAAATATTTACTCATGTATCTCAAGAATTAATAATTTCTTAATTCTTGAAACAACCTTAAACAACATGTAAAAAGAAATGGACGGAGTATTATCTAAACGATCAAGTCTTACACGGGACAAATTAAAAAATTAAATAATTATTATCAAGCGAATCTTCCAGCTCATTTTCAGTAAATTAAAGCTCTTACTAATCTCAACATAAGATTATTTGAATATAAAAGTACAAGTAGATCAATCTGTTGGATAAGGATGAAGACGAAGGCACTAAAGACAATTTGTGAAGGAAGGTTTTGAAGATTTCCAAAACTTCAAGATTGGCTAAGTACGGGTTAACTTAGCTGATGATCCCTTTGAAGAAATTTTGACTAAGTAATGAAGACATCAGAAGAGTCAAATTTCAAGGTCCAAGACTTCTGATCTGCTGAAGGAAAGATATCAGACTGATGAAGATCAGCCGACTCAAATCAGATTTGTTCAAGTTTGAGAACAGCTTAGTTCGCCATCAGACTTGATATTCCAACAGCCAAGTGGAAAGGATCACAAAGTCTTCCCAACGGTAATAAATGCCCCTTGGAGTAATAAATGCTGAAGTACAAGGTTATTAAAGACAAATGATTGAAGAAATGCGTCGCATCAGCTGGGTGCATTTAATGCTGCCTGCAGAATAGTACTGTTCACAGTACGGACAGACTGCAAAAGAGCCGTTCGCGGATTTTAAGGACCAGTACTCGAGGAATTTGAATCCTGTCTTTCTTCAACGGACATTTTTCAAACCTCAAGTATAAATAGCTGAAAGAGACGAAGAGATTGCAAGCAACACACTTTCTGAGAGAATTTCTGAAGCAAAATTCTTAAGTCTCAAGAACAGCTCACTCATCAGCTTAGTCATTTGTTGACAAAAAGCGAAGTTGAAGAACAAAGCCAAACACATCTTCTGAGTGAATTTGTATTACAGAGTGTTGTGAGAAGTAGATATCCATCTAAGTGAGTGATATTACTTCAGAGAGTAGGATTTCTTAGTGATTTCTTACTACGAACTTACGGCCTGTTAATTTGTTGTAAGGCGTAAGCAGAGTATACTGATTACTGTGTGTTTTTAGTATAACCCAAGATCTTTGTGACTTGGACGAGTGGATTAAAGGATATTCGCATCCATATAACCACTATAAAAATCACTTGTGTTTTTACCTTGTTTTTAAACCTGCATATTTTCTGATTGCATAAAAACACATTAAGTTAACTGTTTGAAAAGATATTAAAAGGAGTTTATAAAACTGGGGAAACATCTTTCAAACTGCTGAGATTACTTGTGAAAAACACTTTGAAAAATCCGCTGCAAGTACTCTAAGTATTGAAACTGATTTTAACAAAATCAGCTGAGTAACAATCAGACGAGTGGTCAACAAAACTGTTCAAAGATTTGTTCGCGAACAGAATTGTAACTTACCCATCTGATCAGCTTAGTCTGTTCAGTTAAAGAAAAGTTTTAAAGTTAAAATTTGGGAGAAAATTTTTAAAGAGGTTTATTCACCCCCCCCCCCCTCTAAACCTCTTCTGACCACTTGGGACCAACACAATCAATTAAGACCATATTAATTTTACTATGAAATGGAGGATTATTTAAGAAAGTCCTAATTACCTAATTCTCTAGCTTCAAGTTTTATTTTTCTTCTTTGCTAGTTAGATTGATACAAATATGGCACAAATTGATGTGGTATCTTCATGTCTTATACAAATGGCAACAAATGAAACAACCAATACTTCAAGAATGGAACTTACTCCATGGGACTTGAGACTTCTTTTATACGGTTCTATTCAACGAGGGCTCCTATTTCACAAACCAAAATCCCAAGATTATGAGAAAAACTTTATAATTGATCGCCTAAAGAGCTCACTCTCTCGTACACTAGACGTCTTTCCACCACTTTCCGGCCGCCTTGGCAAGACTCAAAACTCCGATAACACAATGTCTACTTTCTATGTCGATTGCAACAACGCTGGAGTCGAATTTGTTGGTGTAATTTGATTAATTATGGCTAATTAAATGGAGTCTAATTAGTAATTGAATTAATTATGGCTAATTAAATGGAGTCTAATTAGCTAAAGTTAATTATTACACCTTAATGAATGACATGAGACGAGAAGGTTGAGTCTCTCCATCCCACATGGAAAAGAAAGAGAAAATTGAGCTATAAAATTGTTATAAAAGGGCACCTAGCTTTTAAAGTGTAAAGGCTTTTGTAGGAATGGACCTGAGTAATATTTGGGCCCAATAATTATTAAAGTCCAAACTTTGTACAAACATCCGTAGGTGATCCGATTAGGATCTGCATGTGATTCGAAGCGAGACTTGTTTCTAGAAGGTCCGAGAAGGATCCGTGTTGCCCGCCCAATTTTGAATAAAAGGGTCTGTTTGGTCGGATTTTGAACCGAATGGGTGGCACCCGTTCGGACAGAACCATTGTTTGGTTTAAATCGAACTGTTGTGACCCTCTAGCAACAACTTTCAATTGTTATAAATAGGAGAGGAATCTGGCCAATTTTTTACACTATTTTTTTAGCAAATAAAGTACAAATAATTTTCTCTACTTCTCAGTTAAATAATTTTTCGTCGAAGTTCTGTTCGTTTAAAGTTCGCCGTGGGTTCTTTGTTCGTGCAAACAAGGAACATCAGACTGTTGTATCTTGGGAGACTACCGGGGTTCGGCTGTGTGCACCGTAGGCAGCCCGGAAATATTTTCTTAAGGAGATTGCTTCCGCAGCCTCAGTCTTTCTACACTTTATTTCCTTAATTTCATTACTAATTCAGTGAGTTTAATTTGATTATCATATTTGCAAATTAAGATATTTTCTCTACGTCTCTTGCGATTTAATTCTATAAATTAAACCTTTTTATAAAGCAGAATTATTTTGAAACCTTATCTATACTGTTTTCATCCTTTTCATACATTTCTGTTTATCGTAATCAATATAATTACTTATTATACTTTCACTACTTTATTCAAGTATATTCATTTTAATTACTTAAACTTTCTCAAAATAAAGTTCCTGTCTTACATAAAATTCAAAGTTGAAACACCAATTTTATTTAATTATGCTTCTGCTCCACTATTTTGTTTAATTAAAAATATTATATATAGTAATATAAATATACTATATTAATTAGTAACCTATACGTAATTATAATTATAGTTTATACTTAATTACTTTTATAGTTACTACAAGAAATATATTTTGAGTATATTTCTATTACACAGATTGTTAAACACCAACAATCTTAAAACAATAATAAACCGTTTATTACATCTGTGTAGATGGCATCAAACAACGAAGTGGTGGAGACACCAAAAAGCATTCCTACCCCTCTGTTGATTCCACCCTTCAAATCCAAAGGGGTTGATTTTGCAACATGGCAGGATAAAATGAAGTTCTACCTAACGACTTTAGGCGTAACTAGGTACCTTACTGATGAGGTACCAGTAGCCAAGGAGATACAAACTCCTGAGGAAGTCAAGCAAATCGAGGCATGGAATCTCAACGACTTTATGTGCTGACATTACATACTGAGTTGCTTGGACGAGACACTCTACAAGGTTTACAGTCTCCTAAAGACTGCTAAACTCTTGTGGGAAGGTCTGACCAGGAAATATAAAACTGAAGACTCAGTATACAGAAATTTCCTAGTGGACAAATTCCAGTTCTACCGAATGGTTGATAACAAATCTGTGTATGAACAAGTGAATGAGCTTCAAACAATGATCAATGAACTTCTGGCTGAAGGGCATGAACTAAGCGATTCCTACCAGGTGGCCTCCATAATTGGAAGGCTTCCTTCGGCATGGACATGGTTCAAACATCACCTAAGGCACAAAAAGTCGGTATGGACCGTGCAAGATCTTGCAGAAAAGCTCAAGACACAAGAGAACAGCATGATCACCGACAAAGGTTTGAACTTAATAGAATGCCTCATCATACTTAGCCAACCAAATGATTGTATATACTTCATTTTAAAACTGGAAATAAATTAATATAATATATTATAATAACTATTCTATATATATGAAAAGAGTTTTAAATGGGATTCATAAGGCATTTGAAATTGAAGTTGAATGCTCTTGTTATGGGCTCAAAATTACATAAGAATAGTTGGAACTGGCCGGCCCGTGATTGTATGGGCCAACCTTCCTTCTCTCTTTTTGTGAAATTGGCCTAAACAGACTACAATATACGTTTCCGGATAATAAAAAGACGGAATTGCCCCATCCAGCCAGTAATTATTTCTCTCCAATTGAAAAGAATGCAGAGGTTCTCAAAAAAGAAAAGAAAAAAAAAAAGAAGAATGCATAGGAATTTCATGAAAATAATAATATAATAATAATTTATAATTAGTTACTATAAAATAAGTTTTTCAAAAGTAAGTAAACTCAATATATAAAACATGATCATGAGATTTCTACATCTTTTATTCTTGTATGTACTGTTAGATTATTTATTAAAAATAAATAAAAGATAGAGTGAATAGCATTTTTGGTCCTTCTTATGGGTCAAAATTTACATTTTCATCCCTCTTAATTTTTTTGTAGTAGATTGGTCCATCTTATCAATGTAATGTATCACATTCGTCCCTCTTATAACACATTATTCCCTCTTAAATTTTTTGAAGCAAATTCGTCCCTCTTATCAATGTAGTGTAATACATTAGTCCCTCTTACAAAGTTCATCAACATTTGTCCACTTTAATATTTTGAATTTAAGTGATGTATTTGGGTAAACACCACTTTTGGTCCCTCTTATCATTAACTTTTTACAGAGTGGTCCCTCTTATGGTTTTTTTCCCACTTTAGTCCCTACTATGAATTATTTGTTTCACTTTAGTCCTTTCAAGTGGTCCAAGGCGATTCCGGTAACATGTGATATGCTCATGAGGGCAATTTTGTCATTTCAAGTAAGCTAACATGTATATTTTCGTCTTTCTAATTATTTAGAAAAAAAACTAAATATTTTATCTCTTCCAAACTAGGCTTTCATTCCAATCGAACTTAATCGTACATTTCATTCAAAACTAAAGTTTTTTCCTAAAATCTTTTTCAAACACCAAAATTGCTCACCAATTAAACAATATCTCAAATAGTCTCAATAGTGAACGGACGAAAATGCCCTAAAAAATATTCATATGCATGTCACGTGTTATCGGAACCACCTGATAAGGACTAAAGTGAAACATATAATTCATAGTAGGGACTAAAGTGAAACAAATAATTCATAGTAGGGACTAAAGTGGGAAAAAAAATATAAGAGGGACCACTCTGTAAAAAGTTAATGATAAGAGGGACCAAAAGTGGTATTTACCCGATGTATTTTGTATTTAAGAGGGACTAATATGTTACACTACATTGATAAGAGGGACGAATTTGCTACAAAAAATTTAAGAGGGATGAATTTGATATACGACATTGATAAGAGGGACCAATCTGCTACAAAAAATTTAAGAGGGACGAAAGTGCAAAAGTTAATCCATAAGGAGGAGTATTATTAATAGAAAAAGAAAATCAAGGAAGGTCTATAATCATTGTCATAATTAAGATAGGCAAAGTTGTGGATTAAAGTTTCGTTTTCGAAGTATGTTTTCGGTATGTAGTTAAAATCTGGAAAATTTTCCCGAACTTTTTGAGAAACATTTGGAAAATTGTAAATCAAAGAAATTTGTTAAAATTGAAACTACTTTTTTTTCGTTTTGATTGACTCAAAAATAGAAAGTTTTCGGTGGAAATGTATCGGAATTTTGGTCCATAGGTAAAGTTCATTTTCTTTTTTGTGTCTCTTCGAAAAATTTCAATTTTTCTCTGGAAGCACCTCTTGAGGAGTGTTTAGAAAATGATTAAATTGTCCAATTTTTCTCAAATTACATATTTTTGCCAAAAAAACATATTTTCAGAAAATATAACTCACAAATTACATTTTCAAGAGTAGGAGGCCAAAAGTTTTATTTCATTATAAGCTACATTACAAAGTCAAGATTTTAAATATTTGAAGTGACTTATCATGTTGGATTTTTTCGTTTTTATGTTGTAAACATTTGAAATTAATTTATATAGTGAAATATAGGAGTATTATTAAATTATTATTGAAATAAATATAGTTGGTTTTTTTATTATTTTAAATTTGTAAAATTTGACTGATTAATCGTAATAAGTGATAAATAATTTTGGGATTGGAGTACAATTTTTTTTTTGTTTGTTTTCCAAGGGTTTAATCCCTTTCAAGGCGGATTGGACACATTAATGTGGGTACCTCTCTCAACAGGGATTCGAACCTGAGTCCGCTACTTTCTAGTGACTAGTCCCTTCCACTCATGGATCAAAATTTCGTTTCGAGTGTATGTTTCGGTCAGCCAAATATTGGAAACTTTTCAATACTTTTCGGAAATGTTTCGGAAACACTAAGGAAAAATTGTAATAAAAGTTACTAAATTTAGATAAATAACAGAGTTTAAGGCAAACAAATAGTTTCGGAATTACATCTTATTTTCGTTTCGCTTGATTCAAAAACGGAAACTTTTCGATGTTTTCGAAGGAAAAGATGGAAATTTTGATCTATGCTTCCACTAGACCAATCACCTGTTGCTGGAGTATAAATTTTATGTTGAGGCATGTTCATATATGGAGTGTTGAATATACTAATACTTGTAGTAAAATCCTACAAAAGTTAGCTGCATTTCATGATTAACGGGAAAATTACATGATTGGTACCATACAATAGGATTGCAAACTAGATATATAAATACACATTCATTATCACAATTTAAATAGGGGTTTCATTGTGTTGGATTTTACAATATATATGTGAATAAAATTAATTGAGAGTAATTAAGGGGTTGCGTCTGTTCGATCTGAAGAGGTACCCTTTGGACCGAAACAGTGCAATCCAAGTGATGTGTCTCTTGCGAATAGACATTTATGTGCCTATAAATAGGAGACTTAATCTGGCCAATTAAGTATCCATTTTCAGACAATAATAAAAAATTACTCTCTTCTCTACTTTAAAATTATGTCAAATCTTCTATTTGCTTCGGTTCGCCATGGGTTCATTATTTGTGCAAATAATGAACAACAGACTGTTGTATCTTGGGAGACTACCGGGAATCAAACTGTATGCACCATGGCAGCCCCGAAAATATTGTCTTAAGGAAATTTGTTTCGGCAAGCTTCAGTCTAATTTCCTTGTTTTTTACGTGATGATTGAAGTGATCTTTGGTTTCGATACAAGTAAGTATTTCTCACTATTTTTTGTGTTAGATCAAAATATTTAAGTACACAGATTGTTAGACACCAACAATCTTAAGACAATATGTTATTTGTTTAACATATCTGTGGTTTGATTAATATTTGCGTTGAAATCATGATTCGTCTGTTTACACAATTTTTGATATAATATGTGATCTGAGTACCTCTGAATGAAAAAAAAAAAATTTTTTTTACCGAAACCTACTAGGAGATTTGTTTTAAGAAAAGTGGGTTTAAGAATCGTCAACGTAAACAAATTGTTACCCTTTGGTTTATTATTGAATATGATCTGTGGACTGGAATTTCCGTCTATCAATCTGGAAATTTTTTTTTTTAACTCATTAAACCTCTGTTAAAGTGTTGGAAGAATTTATTAACTCAAGAACAGCTAAGTGATCTTATCAGTTGAGTTAATTAAGTTAGTTAAAAGGTTTTGATGATAACAAAAAGGTGTCATCAACTAAGTTACGGAAGCTTAGTAAGCCTTTGAAGATTGGATACTTGGTTTAAAAGAGAATCATTCAAGAACAGAAGTATTCAAGAAATGAAGATTCAATCTTATGATAAGAGTGAAAATCAGATTAGTGAAAGATTGAAAATCAGCTTGGTGGAAATGAGATGGGTGATCATCAGATGACTGATCATCAGATGACTAGTGCATCAGACTAGTGCATAAGACTAGTGCATCAGACTAGTGCATAAGACTAGTGCATCAGACTAGTGCATCAGACTAGTGCATAAGACTAGTGATCAGACTAGTGCATCAGACTAGTGATCATCAGCGGAGTGGATCCCATCAGCTAAGCAAAATCGGTCAGAAAGCTCTCCAACGGTAACAAGCTAAGTGCATTAAATGCTGTTGACAGAAGGTACAGCAGAGTGTACAGTAAACAGTGCAGAAAGTACAGCAGAGTGCACAGTGAACAGTGCGACAGTCTGCAAAAGTTACCATTCAAATTATGACCGTTGCTCAAGGACTTAAATGTAATTTTGCCAACCTTCAACAGGCAAAATTACAAATCCAGGAGTATAAATAGATGGTAAACTGAAGATTCAAAAGAGACTTGCATACTTTCAAGATCAAATCTTTAGAGCAAGAATCCATCAGTTGAGTCATCTTATCATAAGCGGAGTCATCTTATGACGAAGCTGATTGTTGAAGAACAAGAGTGAACCCTTGTATATCTGAGTGATATTCAACTGAGTGTTGTGAGAAGTAGATATCCGTCTAAGTGAGTGATATTACTTCAGAGAAGTAGGATTTCTTAGTGATTTCTTACTGTGCACTTGTGGCCGTTTCATTTGTTGATTGGCGCAAGCAGAGTATACTGTAAACTTAGTGATTATAGTATAACCCAAGATCTGTGTGACTTGGAAGAGTGGACTAAAGGATATTTAAATCCATATAACCACTATAAAAATCGCTTGTGTTTTTGTTTGCATTTTACTTGCATATTTTCTGTTTGCATAAAACACATTAACTTAACTGTTTGAAAAAGGATTTAAAGGAGTTTATAAAACTGGGGAAACATTTTTCAAACTACTAAGATTACTTGTGAAAAACACTTTGAAAATCCGCTGCAAGTACTCTAAGTATTAAAACTGATTTTAGCAAAATCAGCTAAGTAATAATCAGACGAGTGGTCAACAAGGCTGTTCAAAGATTTGTTCGCGAACAGAACTGTAACTAACTAATCTGATCAGCTTAGTCTGTTCAGTTAAGAGTAAAAGTTTTAAAGTTAAATTTGAAGAAATTTTTTAAAGAGGTTTATTCACCCCCCCCTCTAAACCTCTTCTGACCACTTGGGACCAACATAAAGGTTTGTTGAGAGTACACTAAAAAATGGATTCAAAGGATTTAATGGAGTGAGGGTATTCATAGATTGGATTTATAGATGAATAATGTCCTTAATTACATCTTTGAAATCAATAAAATAATTACTCTGTATAAAGCAAGTGTTCTGCATTTTTTAGTCATACGGTGCATTTGAGGCATTTTTATATTCATAAAGCGATAATTCACTACGAGTGACTTCTGAGAACCAGCGGACTGCCAATGGTTTAAACTATTGCGAAGAGGTGTCCAAATTTTGAGATTTATAAAATTGGTTAGAAATACTTTATTATTGTTTCCGTGTCATGAGGGCACTCCTTGTTCTAAAGAAATTGAACACATAAGAATTGAGATTCTTTACAAAAAGGAATGTTATGACATGAGGACAAATAAAAACATGATATCTTGGCTATCATGAAAGTGAAATACTGAAGGAACTCTTGGGAAGAGGCGCGCTAATTAAATCTTTAATTAAAATATGGAGGAATGTTTTCATTCTAACTTTTCAAGTTTCCTAATCTTGGTGGCGGTTAAAACATTGGGGAAATTTTGCTATTGAATAGATGCACGTGATGCCTCTTCATTTCCGTTCTAGTGTTATTAATTTTCTTCAAGAAAACTTTGATTTTTGTTTTAAATACTTTGGGACCTTAGTGACCATTAATAAAGCGGTGCATTATTTGGACTGTAATTTTTTTAATCAAGTCCAATGTGTATTCTCTTTTTGCACGAATGATTCATGAGAGTACAATTTTTTTTTTATGTAATAAAATCAACTTCATTAAATTGTTATATGGGTTGGATAAGGATATGATAATCTGGAGTGAGTATCATTAATTGAAATTAAAGACGAAGAGTCGTCACGATTATTTATTTCAAATTGTTAGAATGTGATTCAACAAGAAATAATAAGAAATCGTAAAATAGATGAGGATAATTATTAAGTCATTCCATAAAGGTAATGATTTGAGTAAAATTTAATAACATGAGCATGCAATTATGAACTTCATATGAGTATGTGATTCATAGCTTGTGTACATTTATTAGTGTGATTATGCATATGTCAAGCATAAGGAAAGGAGTGAACTACTAATAGCCTTATGTGAAAATAAAGGATTAATTAGTAATTATACTCATATCAATATTTTACCGAGAAAATACTAGTAATTTATTATTGACAAATAATTAAAATTGTTTGCAAAATATTTGTAATTCATATCGATATTTTAATGAGAAAATATTGATAACTTATAAGAATTATAATTTATATCAATATTTGGAGAAAATATTGAAAATTTATATGTAAAAGTAATTATAATTCAGTTGTGGAATAATTATAATTTACTATGATATCAATATTTTATTGAGAAAATATTGATTATATTTATAATTTATTCGTGAAATAAATATCAATATTTTATTGAGCAAATATTGATAATATTTTATTAGGGAGAAATAATTATAAATTATTTGAGAAATAAATATCAATATTTAATTGAGAAAATATTGATTGAACTTATTTGTGAAATAATTACTATTTATTTGTGAGAAATAAGTATATAATTATAATTTATTTGTTTGCAAAACAAATATGTAAGAGTTCAAATTTTTTGAACTAATCCAAATTAATTATGTGATTTTAAATTATTATTAACTCGTGAAATTTAAATGTATTTCATCACATATATTTTATTGCGCTATTTTATTGAATAATAAATAAGAGGCAATAAAAGTATTTGCGAAATACAAAGAGATGCATTTGTGAACTGCAAATCTCGAAATCGAATAAGAAAATTTTTAATTCGATCTTATATCCAAATTGTGGAGGTAAATACGAATATATACATTTACACAAGAGTGTGTTAAATTAGGAATAATTCGTCAAATAATTTACCTAGCTTCAATTTCATTGCTAAAATAACAGAATTTTAAGATGTGGTTAAGCGTCAATCTTTAAAATCGGGTTTACTTGACAACTTGTGGGGGAAAGCTCACTAGATGTCTACAAACATACTAAGTCGAGTTTCATACAAGAAAGTCAATTACCATTTCATATGAGTTATGGAAAGGGAAGAAAAACTAAATACCTTTAAATGTGGGGGGTATTTAGGTCAGATTTCGGTTTCACCACCGAAAAAGAAAATAACTTAAAAATATTAACTACTACTAGCTTATGCGATAAATAGTAGTAGTTCATAGTCACGTGATGTAACACTCATTGAGAATGCAAGAAGGATTTGAGAATCATTTCTCATAAATTTATCATTCTTTTGTTTCAGATTTATTTTCAGTAAGTGTGATTTACTGATATTAAAAAATGATAAAGTAATATTATTTATTATATTACTTATATAATTTTTTTTACACTTTATAATTAGAGTTAATTATAAATTATTTATTCTGTGAGAATAAACACTATAGTCTAACCCATTTTAGACTAGAATATTTTTTTAAAATTATATTGAATATTTTGCGAAAATATTTAATTGATTTTGATCAAGAGGATCAACTTTGTGAAGTTTATAATTATAATTAAGTATAAACTACAATATTCTGCGAGAATATACATATGAATCGCTTACTTCAACATGAGTTTGTTGACGAGTTGAAGAGACAAATAAGCTAAAAGCTCCAAGTTCTTCGATCTAGATATTCTAACTTATATGTAGATGATTAACCTCAAACATATAAATAAATTATATCACAATCCAATATCGTGGATTGGAAAGAGGCGATTGACAGGGAGTTACATTCATAAAATTGGTGGACCTCGAGGTGTGAACCAATTAGATGTAGATGAGTCTTTAAGTTCAAGAATTTAAAAACTTTGATAAGTCAATCGATAAAAACTAGGCTAGACGAGTAGCCAAGTTGCCTTATAAAAGAAATAATTTTACTGTTGGTCTCAAGTGGTCAGAAGAGGTTTAGAGGGGGGGGGGGGGGTGAATAAACCTCTTTAAAAAATTTTCTTCAAATTTAACTTTAAAACTTTAACTCTTAACTGAACAGACTAAGCTGATCAGATTAGTTATTAACAGTTCTGTTCGCGAACAAATCTTTGAACAGCCTTGTTGACCACTCGTCTGATTATTACTTAGCTGATTTTGCTAAAATCAGTTTTAATACTTAGAGTACTTGCAGCGGATTTTCAAAGTGTTTTTCACAAGTAATCTTAGTAGTTTGAAAAATGTTTCCCCAGTTTTATAAACTCCTTTTTAACTCTTTTTCAAACAGTTAACTTAAATGTGTTTTTATGCAAACAGAAAATATGCAAGTAAAATGCAAACAAAAACACAAGCAATTTTTATAGTGGTTATATGGATTTGAATATCCTTTAGTCCACTCTTCCAAGTCACACAGATCTTGGGTTATACTATAATCACAAAGTTTACAGTATACTCTGCTTGCGTCGAACAACAAATGAAACGACCACAAGTTCGCAATAGGAAATCACACAGAAGACCTATTCTCTGAAGTTTGATCACTCACAAAGATGGATCACAACTCCGCACAACACTCTTGTTTACAAAATCACTCAGAAGATGTATTTTTCTTGATTCTTCAACTCTGCTTTCGTCAACAAATGACTCAGCTGATGAGTGAGCTGTTCTTGAGACTTAAAGAATTTTGCTTCGGAAATTTCTCTCAGAAAGTGTGTTGCTTACTTCTTCTTCGTCTCTTTCAGCTATTTATACTTGAGGATAGAAAAATGTCCGTTGAAGAGAGACAAAATTCAAATTCCTCGAGTACTGGTCCTTAAAATCCGCGAACGGCTCTTTTGCAGTCTGTCCGTACTATGAACAGTACTATTCTGCAGGCAGCATTAAATGCACCCAGCTGATGCGAAGCATTTCTTCAATCATTTGTCTTTAATAACCTTGTACTTCAGCATTTATTACTCCAAGGGGCATTTATTACCGTTGGGAACACTTCATGATCTCCTTTACTTTGCTGACGAAAGTACACGTCTGATGGCGAACTCGGCTGATCTCAAACTTGAACAAATCTGATTTGAGTCGGCTGATCTTCATCAGTCTGATAACTTTACTTCAGCAGATCAGAAGTCTTGGACCTTGAAACTTTTGACTCTTCTGATGTCTTCTTTACTTAGCCAAAATTTCTTCTAAGGGATCATCAGCTAAGTTACTCCATACTTAGCCAATCTTGAAGTTTTGGAATTCTTCAAAACCTCCCTTTACAAATTGTCTTCAGAGCCTTCATCTTCATCCTTATCCAACAATTTCCCCATTTTTGATGATGACAAAACTTCAGCTAAGTACCTGTTAAATACCTAAGCTAAAGAGTGTAATCCTCAAAATTTTCTGAGATAGAAAAAGTTTATTGGATTGAACTTGACTTTTCATTAATATTGAAAAAGAGTTACAGGGTACAAGTTCATCAGATGAGATTTCTGAAGAATAGATAGAAGTAAACTGTTTACAATGAATTTAAAATTTCTAACTATTAGCTTCTTCATCTGATCCTTCAAGCTCTTCTATATACTCATAAGATGACTCTTCGTCATCTTCGTCTTCATCAGCTTCTTCTTCCAAGATTGCTTTGGCAGCTTCCATCTTCTCTTTGAGTTGCTGCTCTTTAATCAGCTCCATTGCTTTCTTGGCAGATTCAGTCTCCTTGTACTTGGTAGTTTCTTTTTCAATCTTTTCTTCTTCTTCTACCTTTCCAAGATTTTCTTCAGTCTTGTCAGCAGTGTCTTCAGTTTCCTTGGCTTCAATAGTTGCTTCAGCAGTTTCCTTAGTTGTTTCTTCAGCAGCAGGTTCCTTAGCTGTTTCTTCAGCAGCAGGTTCCTTAGCTGTTTCTTCCCTTTTATCTTCCCCCTTTTTGTCATCATCAGATTTGATGACATCAGAAGGTGCAACAGCAGGGTTGAGTGCAACTGTTGGAATCTTCACTCCAGCACACAAAGCCTTAAGATTCTGATTGACAACATCGTGACTAGCTGTAAGATGATGAATATCAGTGCTGATGACGTCAGTCTTGTCATTGAAGTAGTCAATATTCAGGTTTACAGTTGCAATTTCGTCTTGAACGGCCTGTACAACACTTCCTACTTCATGCAACAATCCTAAATTGACTGCCTTCTCCTCTTCACTGACTTTAATGAAGGTTGCAGTCAGATCAGCGATCTTGTGTTCAGCTCTTGTAAGTGCAGCGTGAAGATGATTAACATCGATCTTCACATCCTCCACGTTTCTGTTCATTTCAGTTAAGCTGTCCACTAACTGCAAGGAATGATCTTGAGGAATGGGAATACTTGTGATTTCAGTCTTGATGATCTTTTCTGTAGACTGTTGCACAGTTTCCAGCTGAAGCTTATTTGATTCTGTCAATTCTTCCTTAAGCTCTGTCTTCAGCTCCTCCTTAACCTTCAACAGCTGCTGTTGATGCTTCTCTTCCAGTTCCTTTAGTTGATTTTCCATCAGCATCTGGATTGCTTCCATCAGTGATGAATGTTTATCAGCTGATGAAGCAGAAGCAGCAGCTTCATCCCTTTCTTCAACTTCCTGGTGGACAGGAATGTCTTCCATCTTGTCGTCTTGATGATCTTCAGAATCCTTAGCTTTCCACTCAATGGCTAAGGGTTCATCAGTAGCCTTTTCAGCAGACTTGTCTTCAGTCTGATCAGTAGATTTATCAGCATTTTGATCAGCAGGTTGATCAGCAGGCTTGTCAGCAGGTTGATCAGCAGGTTGATCAGCAGGCTTGTCTTCAATCTGATCAGCAGACTTGACTTCAGGCTTGTCCGCAGTTTTAGGTTCATCAGTAACATCATCATAGACCAAGTTTGTGATGGTGCCATCATCATTGAAGCAAGTGGTTTGTCTGATTTGCCTCACAATGATCCAGGGGTTAACAAAAGCATTATTCCCCTTTGGCACTTCATAGAATGGTTGCACTTCCTTGCCGAAAATGATTTGCTGAATACTTGGCAGCAGTGGCAAGTCACTTGAACAGCCTTGCTGATACTTTGACTTTTTAGCCTATCTCTTCAGGGCAGCCATAACAGCAAACTTAATTGCTCTTTCTTCAGCATCTTCAGACTTTTTCTTTTTATCAGGCAGGGTGCTTTTAATTTTCTTGGCCTCCTCCAATGCAAAGCCTTTTGCATAACTATGCATCACATCTCTTACATAGCTGGGATCTAGGGCCTTTTGAATGGAGTTTGTCTTCAGCCAAGTCAGAACCCAACGTTCTTCATCAACCAACTCCTTCATGCTTTGAAGTTCTGCTATTGACTTATTCAACCTGTTGTCTCTCCAACTGATATATCTTGGTTTCTCCTGGTTGAACAGAGTCCTTAACATTAGCTTTTGATCATAGTAAGCTAAGGACTTCTCAAACTTCTTGAAAAGCTCCTTATCAGCGTATACTATTTCAAAGGCTTTTCTGACTTCAAATTTGTCTTTGGACTTGACTTTGGGGGCAGGCAGTAAGATCTTTTTCTTGTCTTCTTCCTCATTCTTGCCTTCTCCAATCTTGATGCCACCTCCATGGACAGGTCCATAGGCATCAGTCTTGCTCTTTTCAATCACCATAGCCAGTTCAGCATCCTCAGCAGCTTTTCTCTCTGCTTCAGACATTCTTCTCCTGGCTTCATCCTTTTCAGCTTGAGCCTTACTTAGCTCAAGTGCTTTCTTCTCTTCCATTTCATCTTGTTTCCTTTGTTCAGCCTCCTCCCTTGCTTTCTTGTCAGCTTTGGAAACTTTCTTTTTCCTTAGCACAAATTTTCTTTTACCTTTATCAGCAGGGGCTGGTCCAACAGATGATATGGGATCAGCAGCTATAGGATGTATGATTTGAACATCTGGATCTTCTTGAGGTTGAGCAGCCTCAGCAGTTGGTGTAGATTGAGTAATCTGTTGCTCATCAGCTTTGTCAACAGTAGAAGCTTCAACAGCTTCAA
Organism: Penstemon barbatus; assembly: GCA_003313485.2. Lineage (NCBI taxonomy): Eukaryota > Viridiplantae > Streptophyta > Magnoliopsida > Lamiales > Plantaginaceae > Penstemon > Penstemon barbatus. The sequence continues at coordinate 22,354,163 of CM064878.1, read as the reverse complement.
CTGGTCTTTCAGCAGATTCTGGACTTGATCTCACCAAGTCCACCAACTCAGTATCTTTCTCTATGAAGGACATCTGCTTCCTTGCAGACTTCTTGGTTCTTCCTTCACGGTAGGTAGAAGCAGCTGTATCTCTCTGTTGGCTCCTCGTTCTTTTAGAGACACTTTCAGCAGGCTTCTCTGCTGATGGAGTTCTTGATGGTGATGCAGGGGATCCAGTCCTTACATCAGCAATTATGTTCTCAATGATCTTAGTGGCTTCAGTAGCAGAAGTCACTTTCTCCATCTGCTTTGCTTCTTTCTTTTTAGGCGCATCAGCAGCCTTCTTCTTTTTAGTCTCAACAGCCAGGCTAGCTGTTTTGACTAATCTCCGTTGTCTTTTGGCAGGGACTTCCTTCTGTCCCTCATCATCAGCTTCCTCAGGCTCATCAGCCTTCCTCTTCAGAACTGGCAGGTATTTGTTCATGGCCTTAGACTTGTGAATCTCCTTGCCATTCGTCATAGTACAACCCAGTTTGGATAGCAGATAGCTGATCGTAATCCTGTGGTTGGTGTGAGGACCTTTTCCCTTCTTGTCATCCAGGAAATCAGCTAAGATGTACCATACTATGATGGACCAGTTGACTTCCATTCCATAGTAAATGGCAACCATGATGCTGAATCTTTTCATCGTAACAGCATCCAGAGAAAAAGTGCAATTTTCAATCAGTTTTGATACCATATCAGCCATCCGCTGATATTCATCTCTCAGTTGCTTCTTCCTTATGTTTCCAGAAAATACTTCTCCCTCTTTGGCGCAGATCGCCCAGAACTGTTGGTGCTTGTCCTCTGTCAGTATAGTGACGTCATGCGTTCCATGGTTAGGAAGCCCAAACGTCTCATGAAGAACAGCAGGGGTGATGGTGATAGATTTGTCTCCCACTGTAGCCTTAATCTCCAGTGAGTTGTAGTCAGCTTTCGCCGTGTTGTAGTACTCCATCACCTGGTCAGTCCAGATGACTCCTTCGTGATTTTCCATGAGGTTCACCAGCGAAGCAGCTTTGAACTTTTCAAGCAGTTCTTTCATCAGATCCGTACCGGATTGGTAGTAGGAACCATACACGAGATACATTCCTTCAGCAGCCATTTCAGATCTGTAGGAGTTAGAAAGAAAACGAAGAGAGTTTTTGCAGAAAATTGCTCAAAAATTCTCACAAGTACTTTTGAAATTTTAGGGTGCGTAAAGAACGACTCGACTGATCAGATGAGAATTTATAGAGTTGGGGTATGTCGGTTTCCGTGATATCCGCCAACCGTTAGATTCATTTTTCTGTCAGTGATGATCGTGTGGCTTCTGTTACGACCTTTCAAATTTAAAAGATATTTTAATGAAGAGCGGGAATATGTACCGCCCGACATTTATTTATAAAAGCGTGTTTTGAATAAAACGTTTTAAGTAGCTCGCTTTTATTTAAGTAATCAGATGAGTATAATAAACACTTATCTGATGGACTACTGTCCTGATGACAATGCTGTTATCAGAGAATGCCAATAGCTGATAACCTTCCTTAGCTGTTTGTCATTCCAGCTAGATAAAATAGTCTTGATCTTCGATAGTTGAGTCTTCTGTTGAAAACATAACTTTAACTAACTGTCATTAACAAATTTCATCTTTAATTCAGAAGTACCGCTAGTCTTACACGTTCCCCCTGAGTTTAAGAATTCATAAGTTAACTAGTCTGTTGAAAGTTAATCCTTGAAGATAAGAAAGATGAGTAAGCTGTTGAACTCTAGTCTTCTGATGAGTTCCCCCTCAGCTTATGCATCTAATTTTAATAATCCCAGTTCAGCTCTTAGAGTTGAAAACCTTGTCTCACTTAGAGGTTTTGTGAAGATGTCAGTAATCTGATTTTCAGTAAATACATATTCTATCATGACATTTCCTTTCTCCACATGATCTCTAATAAAATGATGTTTGATCTCAATATGTTTAGTCCTTGAATGACTTGTAGTATTCTGAGTGAGACTGATTGCACTTATATTGTCACAGTAGATTGGTATTCCACTGATTTTGATATTGTAATCTTCAAGTTGATGTTTCAACCATAAGATTTGTGCACAGCAAGCTCCAGCAGCTATATATTCAGCTTCAGCAGTAGATATAGAAACTGAAGTCTGTTTCTTACTCATCCATGAGATCAGACGACTACCTAAGAATTGACAGGCACCTGTTGTGCTTTTTCTATCAATCTTGCAGCCTGCAAGGTCAGAATCTGAATATCCAATAAGCTCAAATCCAGACTCTCTAGGGTACCACAATCCCAATTCTTGAGTGCCCTTAATATATTTCAATATTCTCTTGGCAGCTAAGAGATGAGATTCTTTGGGGTTTGATTGAAATCTTGCACAGACCCCAACAGAGTACATGATATCAGGTCTGCTGGCTGTTAGATATAACAGTGACCCAATAATGCCTCTGTATTTGGTTATGTCTACTGATTTGCCATCTTCATCTTTATCCAAACGAAGACTTGTAGACATTGGAATTGTAGCAGTAGAGCTAGTTTCCATACCAAATTTCTTGAACAGATCCTTTGTGTATTTTGCTTGGCTGATGAAAATTCCATCAGGCAACTGTCTAACTTGCAAACCAAGAAAATAGTTAAGTTCTCCCATCATGCTCATTTCAAACTTGTTCTGCATCAGCTTTGAGAACTTATCACACATCTGTTGATTAGTTGAACCAAAAATAATATCGTCCACATAAATTTGCACAAGCAAAATATGTTCTTCCCATTCAATAGTGAACAAGGTCTTGTCAACTTTACCTTTGCGAAATCCTTTAATTAAAAGAAAGTCAGATAAAGTATCATACCATGCTCTTGGAGCCTGTTTCAGTCCATAAAGAGCTTTCTTCAGACGATATACTTTGTCCTCTTCTTGATAAACTTCAAATCCAGGAGGTTGTTCAACATAAACTTCTTCTTGCAATTCTCCATTGAGAAAAGCTGATTTCACATCCATCTGATAGACTGTGAAATTCTTGTGAGCAGCGTAGGCAAGAAAGAGTCTGATTGCCTCTAGTCTTGCTACAGGTGCAAAAGTTTCATCAAAGTCAATGCCTTCTTCTTGGCAGTAACCTTTGGCCACTAGTCTTGCTTTGTTTCTGGTGACTTCACCATCTTCATTCATCTTATTCATGAATACCCACTTAGTGCCAATGACTCTTTGATGACTTGGTCTAGGAACTAAGTACCAGACTTCATTCCTTTCAAATTGATTTAGCTCCTCCTGCATAGCTTCAATCCAGTTGGAGTCACTGAGAGCTTCTTCAATTTGTTTAGGCTCAATTTGAGATAGAAAACTAGCAAACATAGCATCTTGTGCAGCAGCTCTTCTTGTTTTCACTCTGTCTAAAGGATCACCAATCACTAACTCTGGTGGGTGATTTCTGAGCCATCTGAGATCAGGTTGCAAATCATAATGTTGTCCTTTGTCTTGATCTTGCAACACTACTGTTGGAGATACAGTAGTAGTCTGTTGAACATTTGCCGTCTGTTGAACAGTCTCTGGTCTATCAGCTGTTTGCAACTCGTCTGTTAGACAATCAGCTCTGTGATTTTGAACAGCACTTGAGTTATCAGCTGAGTTGAGATCAGGTAGTATGATGGGTACATATTCTTCATTCCTTCCAACATTCATCTTCTGTAAATCAGTAGACAGATCATGATTAACATTTTGATTCTTTTCAGAAGATTGACTTGGCTCATCAAAAACTACATGAATTGATTCTTCTATTAGTAATGTTCTTTTATTGAAAACTCTATAAGCCTTACTAACAGATGAGTATCCTACAAAGACAGCTTCATCAGCCTTTTCTGCAAATGCAGTAAGGTGATTTTTACCATTATTTAAAACATAGCATTTACAACCAAAAATCTTAAAGTAATGAATGTTTGGCTTCCTATTGTTCCAAACTTCATATGGAGTCTTGTTTTGGTGTTTGTTGATCATGCATCTGTTTTGGGTAAAACATGCTGTGTTTGTTGCTTCTGCCCAAAATCTTTGTGGCAGCTTTGCTTCAGCTATCATGGTTCTGACAGCTTCCTTCAGTGTTCTGTTTCTCCTTTCAGCAACACCATTCTGTTGAGGGGTTCTGGCAGCAGAGTACTCATGATGTATTCCTTTGATATTACAATACTCTTCAACAGTAGAGTTTGTGAACTCTGTCCCTCTATCTGATCTGATCTTTAATATTTTGATACTTTTCTCATTCTGGATCAGTTCCATCAGATTTGTAAGATGTTCCTTGGTTTCACTTTTCTTCTTCATGAAAATCACCCAAGTATATCTTGAATAATCATCCACAACAGCTAGGCAGTATTTCTTTCCACCATTGCTGACTGGATCAATGGGTCCAAATAAGTCCATGTGTAGCAGCTCCAATATCCTTCCAGAAGATTGGTGCTTCTTGCTTTTGAACGACGACTTGATTTGTTTACCCTTCTGACAGGCGTCACAGAGCTTGTCTTTGCTCATGACTGTTTTAGGAATCCCTTCTACCAAATCATTCTTGATTAATCTGTTGATGGTCTTGAAGTTTAAATGATTCATTCTCTTGTGCCATAGCCAACTAACTTCACTTGGTGCAGATGCAACCAAACAAACACTTGAATTCTTGTCAGCAGAATCCCAGTCGACTATGTAGATATTTCCTTGTCGTCTTCCAGATAAAATTACCTTCTTTGTACCAATCTGTTCAACGAAGCACTTATCTGTTGAGAAGATGACTGAATATCCCTTGTCACAAAATTGACTTATGCTCAGCAGATTATATTTGAGGCCTTTGACATATGAGACGTCAGATATCTCTATGTTTCCTCTGATTAACCTTCCTTTAGCTTTAATCTTGCCTTCTTTGCTGTCCCCAAAAGTAACTTTTGGACCATCCACAGCAACTGCATCTGTCAGCTCATGTATGTTTCCACACATGTGTCTTGAACATCCACTGTCCAAGTACCAAATCTTCTCTACTTTACTCCTACTCCTAATCCTATCCTACAAAACAAAAATAAAATTGTTTTAGGTACCCTTATTGAGAGGGTCCTGAAGGATTAGTTCCACCTTTGACAACCCAAGATGTTGAACTCTTAGGCTTCTTAGGTTTCTGAGTTTTGACAGGAGCATGAACAATTTTATTTTCATCATAATTATCAGATAAGTCATGTTGATGATCAGTATGATAAGAATAATGTTCATAAGCAGGGTAAGGTGCATGATAAGCAGGATATGCATGCATTGGATGAGCAGGATAAGGTGCATAGTAACTAGGAAATTGAGGTGCATGATACATAGGATGATATGCTGCAGGTTGCACATAATATGACTCATTTCCATACCAAGCATTTTGATTTTTCTTGTTCTTATGCTTCTTTGGCTTACTAGTAGCTTGCTCATTTGATTTTGACTTAGTTTTACCACTAGTCTGATTGACTTTAGCTTTATCAGCAGACTTCTTAGGACTCTGCTGTTTGGTCTTACTAGTCTTATTTCCTACACTAGGCTCTTTGCTCTTTTTAGCCTTAGGAGATTTCTTCTCCTTTAATTCTTTCTCAGGTGAAGTAGGTCTAGCAGTTTGAACATACAGAATGACCTTACTATTGTCAGCTGATATGAATTTTTCAGTATGGTTCAACTCTTGCTTATCCTGTTCTAAAGGTATCTTCTGTTTACTAGATGTATGCGTGGATGCAACAGATGATTTCTCATGAGACTCGATAATCTTCTCAAGTTCCATGATTTTTCCTTTATAAACTTCACATTCAGCTTTCAGAGATTCATGCTCTTGCTCAAGCTGTTTATACTCGACTGATTCCTTAGGCTTTTCAGCTTTAAGTTTCAGTGAGTTATTTTGCTCTTTTAGCAAGCTCATCTCTTCCTTAAGCTTAACAAATTCTCCAGCAATAGTAGTATTGTTCAACATCATTTGCTCTAGAGAATCAAACAGTTCATTATTTTGTGGAGTTACCTCATCCTCGGAGTCATCAGATTCCTTAGCCATCAGGCAGAGGAGAGCAGGTTTCTCTTCATCAGAAGATTCTTCATCAGATGTGTCTGAATCTGAATCAGATGAGTAGACAGCAGCAAGCTTTTCTGCTTCAGCTACCATTGCTTTTCCTCTTTGATGCTTTCTTTCCTTTCTGATTCTCTTCTCTTCCTCAGTGTATTTTTTTGCTTTTGGATATGGGCAGTCCCTGATGAAATGTCCCAATTTCCTGCAGTTGTAACACATTAGTTTTGCTTTATAATCATCTTTTTCTTGAGAAGAAGAGTTAGGTTTAGAAGTAGAAGCAGCATGATTGTATTTGTTTTTCATCTTTCTCTTATAGAACTTCTTGAAGTTGTTCATCAATAATGCTACGTCTCCAGCAGTGTACTCCTTCTTGTTGAGTATAGATGCTTCATCAGATAAGTCCACATCTTGACTTCTGTGTGCTGGTCTCCTGGTGTTTTCAGCAGCAACTAAGGCAGCTGTGGGTCCTGAAGTTGAGGTTTCTTCAATACCCATTCTAGGCAGTTTATACTCGAATGCCTTGAGTACGGAAAACAGCTATGTAAGAGAAATCTTCCCCAGATCTCTTGATTCTTCCATAGCTGTCACCTTCATATTGAACTTGGGGGGCAGGGCCTTTAGAACTCTGACGGTGATCTCCTTGTCAGTAAAGGTCTTTCCCAGCTTTAGAACTTCATTCAACGTTCTGGTAAACCTGGTATCCATCTGATCAATGGTCTCTCCAGATTTCATCTTGAAGTTGTCCAGCTTCTCCAAGGCAACACTGAGCTGATGCTCTTTGATGGCGTCGTTTCCTTCACTCATGTCACGAACCTTGTCCCACATCTCCTTTGCAGTTTTGAAATGTTTGACCTTGTCAAACCGATCATTATCCAGGGCTTTGGTCATGATGAAACGGCCAACTTTATCCAGATTGAACAGCTTTATCTCCTCGGCTGTCATCTCTGTCAGATCTTTTTCCACCACCATTTCAGTTTCATCTACTATGATGGTCTTGATGAATTTGAATGGACCTTTAATGATACATGTGTACATGTTGTCATTATAGGCTGCTAGAAAGATTTCCATTCTAATCTTCCAGTCCTCAAAGGACATACCAGCAATGTGGGGAACATGACTGATACAATCCATTTTTCAAAAAGTTTTGATTTTTCAAAAATATGCTCTTTTGAAACAGTTTGAAAACCTTTGAAAAACACTTGGATCAAGCTCGTTGATCAGGCAGCTGATTCAAATGAACCACCTGCTCTGATACCACTTGTTGGTCCCAAGTGGTCAGAAGAGGTTTAGAGGGGGGGGGGAGGGGTGAATAAACCTCTTTAAAAAAATTTCTTCAAATTTAACTTTAAAACTTTAACTCTTAACTGAACAGACTAAGCTGATCAGATTAGTTATTAACAGTTCTGTTCGCGAACAAATCTTTGAACAGCCTTGTTGACCACTCGTCTGATTATTACTTAGCTGATTTTGCTAAAATCAGTTTTAATACTTAGAGTACTTGCAGCGGATTTTCAAAGTGTTTTTCACAAGTAATCTTAGTAGTTTGAAAAATGTTTCCCCAGTTTTATAAACTCCTTTTTAACTCTTTTTCAAACAGTTAACTTAAATGTGTTTTTATGCAAACAGAAAATATGCAAGTAAAATGCAAACAAAAACACAAGCAATTTTTATAGTGGTTATATGGATTTGAATATCCTTTAGTCCACTCTTCCAAGTCACACAGATCTTGGGTTATACTATAATCACAAAGTTTACAGTATACTCTGCTTGCGTCGAACAACAAATGAAACGACCACAAGTTCGCAATAGGAAATCACACAGAAGACCTATTCTCTGAAGTTTGATCACTCACAAAGATGGATCACAACTCCGCACAACACTCTTGTTTACAAAATCACTCAGAAGATGTATTTTTCTTGATTCTTCAACTCTGCTTTCGTCAACAAATGACTCAGCTGATGAGTGAGCTGTTCTTGAGACTTAAAGAATTTTGCTTCGGAAATTTCTCTCAGAAAGTGTGTTGCTTACTTCTTCTTCGTCTCTTTCAGCTATTTATACTTGAGGATAGAAAAATGTCCGTTGAAGAGAGACAAAATTCAAATTCCTCGAGTACTGGTCCTTAAAATCCGCGAACGGCTCTTTTGCAGTCTGTCCGTACTATGAACAGTACTATTCTGCAGGCAGCATTAAATGCACCCAGCTGATGCGAAGCATTTCTTCAATCATTTGTCTTTAATAACCTTGTACTTCAGCATTTATTACTCCAAGGGGCATTTATTACCGTTGGGAACACTTCATGATCTCCTTTACTTTGCTGACGAAAGTACACGTCTGATGGCGAACTCGGCTGATCTCAAACTTGAACAAATCTGATTTGAGTCGGCTGATCTTCATCAGTCTGATAACTTTACTTCAGCAGATCAGAAGTCTTGGACCTTGAAACTTTTGACTCTTCTGATGTCTTCTTTACTTAGCCAAAATTTCTTCTAAGGGATCATCAGCTAAGTTACTCCATACTTAGCCAATCTTGAAGTTTTGGAATTCTTCAAAACCTCCCTTTACAAATTGTCTTCAGAGCCTTCATCTTCATCCTTATCCAACATTTACTTATTTGACGCATATTCACTAGCGATTAGGATAACATCCATTTGAATGTTAATAGCTATATACAATGGACGTTAAAATTATCATCCTTAATGGTGAATTAAATGAGAAAATTTATAAGGAGTAACCAGAGAGTTTCATTGTTAAATGAAAAGAAAACATACTTTACGAAACTTATGTATTTTCTTGTTGACCTTTAACAAACTCCTAAATAATGACACGAAAAATGTGATAGTGTCACTAACAAATTTTGACTGTCATATTACTAAATATGACAAGTGTGTCCATATAAACTAACTAGATAATTGAGTATCAGAGTTTGTTTATGCGCAAATGATATGTTAATATTTGAGACTAATATTGTGAATATTAAATCCATCGAGAATATTAACTTATGATATGAAAAACATCAATTTAATCAATTGTTATTTTCAGGTCATGTGATGACATTAATATCTCAAGCACATTACGTGGATGAATGATGTCTAAGTTAAATACTTATGAAATTATGGGATTTCATAGTTCTATTTAATTCATGTCTTGTGTGCAATACGAGAATAAATGTGATATAGTATCACAATTTGAGTATGCTCATGAAATTAGATGTCACGCATATATCGTAAAATGCAAGAGGCTAGACATCGTCTCCTTAGTTAATAAACTAAGGAGATACATGAACAATCTTAGCAAGATTCGTTGGGATGCATTAATGAGAATGCTTGAATCTTGATAGAATACATATGTGCATTAGATTTGAAAAATTTTCAAACGATCCAGGAGGGATATAGTAATGCAAATTAAACTTCTGATTTTGATGAATCAAAGTTTATAAGCGGATATGTATTCAATTTCGGAGGCACCGCTATTTCCTGATAATCTTCCAAACAAACGCGTATATCTCAATCCACTATGAAATTAGAGTGCATAGCATTGGATAAAGGTAGTAAAGAATTTGAGTGGCTTCACAAAATTCATGGAAGATATTTTAATATGACTGAAAATTGTGTTAGTCATACATAAAATGCGATAATCAAGCGGTGATACACAGAGCTCAACAAACTCTATGTATAATGGTAAATTCACGACATAATTGTTGTCGTTGATACAATACCGAGAGACATCTACTTTCAAATAGAATGAAATTTATAAAGTCAAGAGATAATCCTAATTCCGGATATTAAAGGTTTATCTAGAAAGTAGTATGTGCATCGAGGGGAATGGGCTTAAAGCCTAAATTAGACTAAGTTACCTCGTACAGAAACCTAACCTGGCGACTGGAGATCCCACGGACCAGGTTCAATAGGACAACCAGTCTTGGCTAACTTAAAAGAAAGCACTTAAGAGTATAAATCTATCCCATTCTTATGATGCAATAAGTGCAAGTCTACCGCGTTTATAAGGTTAAGCAAATGCTTTTAATGACGTCTATACCTTGTCAAGAACAAGTAGAGTATGGTAGGATACTCTTGATAGATGCGGTCACCTATGTTAGTGTGAGCTGGGTCGGCTCGTTGAGAATTTCTTTATAGGTTGAAATTCTCTAAAGCACTCGCATAACCAAGAATGTTCAGGGCCAAAACGAACACAACCGAGAACTTGAAGCAAATCGGTTTAATGCTGTGTTAAGTTTATTGTCTTGGTTTACACCAACAGCCGACGGTTCAAGATGAAATATTTCACCGATTGGCTAAGTAAATCCGATAAGCTTTAACTAGGGAAGGTTCAAGATGAAATATTTCACCTATCCCGATGCGGTACTATACCTAAAGAATACTTCGGCATAATATGTCCTGTGATACGGGACACGAAGAACTATTTTATTCATGTGGGGGATTGTTGGATTTTACAATATATATGTGAATAAAATTAATTGAGAGTAATTAAGGGGTTGCGTCTGTTCGATCTGAAGAGGTACCCTTTGGACCGAAACAGTGCAATCCAAGTGATGTGTCTCTTGCGAATAGACATTTATGTGCCTATAAATAGGAGACTTAATCTGGCCAATTAAGTATCCATTTTCAGACAATAATAAAAAATTACTCTCTTCTCTACTTTAAAATTATGTCAAATCTTCTATTTGCTTCGGTTCGCCATGGGTTCATTATTTGTGCAAATAATGAACAACAGACTGTTGTATCTTGGGAGACTACCGGGAATCAAACTGTATGCACCATGGCAGCCCCAAAAATATTGTCTTAAGGAAATTTGTTTCGGCAAGCTTCAGTCTAATTTCCTTGTTTTTTACGTGATGATTGAAGTGATCTTTGGTTTCGATACAAGTAAGTATTTCTCACTATTTTTTGTGTTAGATCAAAATATTTAAGTACACAGATTGTTAGACACCAACACATTGTTCATAGCACTATCAAATAATTGGATGAAAATTGGCAAAATTGGCCACGTGCATCGCACATTACCGTTATCTCGGATTTTGGAGAGGAAACAATCATGTTTCCCTCAATTTTAAATATAAAATTATCACGTACGTTGTCAAGTTTTTTGAAGGAAAAATGATAATATTTTCATCATTTTGTCACATTAATCACGTGAAAATTATTCATCCAAAAGAGGCAAGATAACGACTAGGCATGGATCAAAATTTTGGATTTTTCCTAGGAAAAATTCGAAACTTTTCGGTTTTTCAAGGAACCGAAACGATTTCTCAATGTATTTTCGAAACTACAAGGTTTCCTTCGAAACCCACAATGTTTCCGAGTTTTCCACCGAAATAATGAAAACTTGCAAAGTTTCCTTCAATTTCCGAAAATAACCGTTGCCTTCTTCGAAAAAAACGTTCCAAAATTTTTTTAAATCCAGAAAATGGTGGGGAGTTTACCAACTTGAGTCAATGTAAAGCTAGCCAACAAGGAATTTATTTCTCTGAAGAACAATACTTTGATTATGCTACTCAAGATGAAGATCATGGTAGCCGCCGATCAAAATTTTAGTCTATGCGGAAGGGGAAGTAGAAGTGGAAATCAATTTGCTTATGTTACTTTTTTTTTTTTTTTTTTGCTTATGTTACTTATAAACAATTGGATCTTTTAATTTAATTTTATTTTTGAACTATTAGTACTTTAATATCATGAACTTTAATTAAGCTATGTTTTAATTCTGTATTAACTTTTGTTAGTTTTTGAGGTACATTTATTTTGATTGTAGTTTATAGATTTCATCTAGGATATTCCGCTGTCTTTTCATTGTTTAGTTGTGATGCAATTCTTTTTTTTTTAATTATTAACAAGCACTCATTCTTGTTTGGTGATACTGGTTTGCAAGATTTGAAAAAGGCATTATTAATAATTGTTTGCATTCATTTTGCACTTTTATTTCAAGTTAATTATGCTTTAGAAATAAGAACATGATTTTTATGTATTTTTTATGACTATTTGTGTGTTTCTAGGTTTTTGTAATTTTTCTTAGAGTTTCCGCAACATTTCCGAAACGTTTCAAATTTTTGGATACCCGAAACTCACCTACGAAATGAAACTTTGATCCATGTGACTAGGTTTGATTACGTGATCAATTCCGTCGATTTTCGTCCAATTATTTAACAGTAGTTTGAACATTACAACTAAAACGTGTATTTACATATCGAATGTCATCAATGTTGCAAAATGTACTCTAATATGATATATAATATGTAAATTTCCCCATGATTAACTCAAGCTTTTTTCCAGATTTGGTGTGCATGAAAATTAAATTGAACACCTAATTAGTGGACGTGCCTAACACCTCAAAATGCACTTACCAGTCGCACTCAATATAAAGTATATTCCAAGTTGGTCTAGAATCTAGATATTTTACAACACTCTTTCCAGTGGTTTACCCAACAACCCTATTTTAATTAACACCACTTAGATTTAAAAAATAACACTTGTATACATATTCTATTGACAAATTATATTCTTATATCTCAAATTTGTTCAATTTCGTCCAAATTTGGGACCTCATCGACAAACCAACATATGTGTTTTTTCCATCAATGAAATACTATCCAACACTTGAGTTTTTAACCTTAAATTGTTCTTCGAGACGTGGAAAAAGGATGGATGGTGGCAGACACAATACTTTATAAAAAAAAATATATATATATATATCATAATTTTATAATCATATAAAAAAACATAATCTTATTAGAAAATTAAGTTTCATATCTCAAAATAAAAACTCAAAAGAACAAAATTTTAAAACTCATCTCAAAATCTCAAACCAGCAAGAATTCCATCTTATAAAAAATCTCATAAATAGTCATCTTAAAAAAATGAGAAGCAAATTTTTAAGCATTAGTAATTTCATTTTTATTCTTAATTTGGATCATTTAAAGTATGTAAAAGCTGGCAAGGAATTAGTAGCAAATGATGCCTTAGCCAAGTGGTTAAGGATAAGGTTCCATAACCAGGCGGTCATGAGTTCAACTCCCACGAATATGAGTATTTTTTCTAATTTCATACTAGCCCTTAACGTGTTTACCATTAATAAAAATAAAAAAAAATAAAAATAAAAAAGGCCAAGGCATCAGTAGTGGAGAAATAATTAGGGATCCAATTAAATGAAATCCTGTATTTAAATTAGAAGAATAACTAAAACATGATGTATACTCCCTCCGTTTATTTAATTTTTCGCTTTGATAAAAAAATTGGTTTATTTTTATTTGTCATTTTAGGATTTCAAGTAAAATTAACTTTTTTCTATCAATTTTATCCTTCTATTAATACTTGTAATTAAATTAATGCTAATCAATGCTATGATTATTTGATTAAATGAGTATTTTTGAATTTTTGTTTCTAAAAGTAATTGTTTATTATATTTACTAATTCGTGTGCAATCCTTCAAATAAAAAAAATAAAAAAAAAAAAACCGAGGGAGTAAATAATTAGATAATAAAATATAAAAATACAGGAGTACCCCTCCTTTATACTATATCTTCGACCATCATTAATACAAGCCATTAATTCCTCAACTCATTTTAATTAATAGTTATTGATTGGGACGAAGCCGGCCCATAAAAGATACATTTACTACCTCTAATTAACTTTCTAAATATAGCAAGTACTAATTAAGGATATTAATTCTAGGAGAACATTTTGTTTAACACAACATACCACATAAACATCACTGATCTAATTAATAATATTAATAATAATCTATATATTAGTAACAACTAATTAAGATGTTAATTAGCTACTAATTATAACAATTAGCAGTCAGTGCAGCCTCTTCCCAGTTGAGGCCTTGGTGTGTGTCGATTATTAGCCCCCGATCCTGGATAATCACTCAGCTCAATATCCATTAATCTTCGTCTAATCATGCCATTAATCTTATAATTAATCCAACCATTTTCCTGCAGTATAAAGATAGATTATATATTAATTGTAATGTTTTAAAAAATAAGTTAGTAATTTAACTTTTTTTGAAAAGCTTGATCATATATACATGTTAAATTATTAAAACAATTTTGTTTTTGCAAGTAAAGACATCAAGAGAAAAATGCAAAAACACCCCCTGTGTTATTTTTAATTGGCAGAAAACCACGTGTTTTTAATTTGCAAATAACTCCCCATGTTAAGATTATATTAGAAAAAAATCCCGTGTTATCATTTTATTACCTCAATACACTCGTATAAATATTATAAATTGACCACAAGGGGATATTTCCCAATTTTTCAAGTTCACAAGGGGTTTATATATTGTCACGAGTTTTAGAGAAAAAATAGCACATAGGGGTATAAGTCCCTATTAGAAACACATTGCGCTCACCGAGGGGAATGTCTTTGACTTGTTAACACTGGAAATCGAGTTTTTGCTGATAAAAATAACACGAAGTGTTTCTGCCAATTAGAAATAACACAAGAGGTGTTCTTGCATTTCACTCAATACATAGATTTAATGATTTTGTGCATACCATGTATTGAACTTTGTTTGCTCTACCAACCATCTCATTTCCTTGGGATTTCCGTACTAGGTTTGCACTTCCTGCAAGAATTAAATTAAGAAAAAATTAGTACAAGATAAGAGCAATTATTAGAAATTTAAAAGGCTAGAAAATATGAGAAGATGATCTAGTAAGAATGTGAGCTAGAGCTAGAATTAATTACTTGTTATTGGGGCGGCATCATTCATGCAGATAAGGTGAGAAAAACATAAAACAAACACCAGTATAATTAACTTAGTACAATTGCCCCAAGCCATTGTCATACAATGTAACAAAACACTCCCTCTTTCTCTCTCTAAAATATTTCTATAAATAACATAATTTGAAATAAGCAATCAAGTGATGGATATATACATTCATATAGTATATGGTGGGAAGTGGAGGAAAAGGCACTTTGTATGGTGGCATGTACTACTGCCACAAATTAAATCTTGGAAGTCAAAAAGGTGTTGGCTGCAACGCAATACATAATGCATGTATGTATAGTTGCATTTAATATAGACAGAATTGCATTTTTGGTACCGCGCTATATGTTAAATTTTGTTTTTGGTACGTATTAAGTTTTATGAGGCCAACACATTTTGTATACAATGATTTAACAAATTGTTTCAGATTCGATGTCGTAGTTGAAAATAAATAAAAATCACAGTCGAGTGGGTGACGTGGCTGTTAAGTCAGTTGGGATTATTGTAAAATTATTGTCGTAAGTTATGCTCGTTGCTAATTCTACCCCGATAATATTTTTAGCTGGCAAAATAATCCCACATCTTCAAATTTAACAAGCATAAGTTATGAGATCAATTTTGCAATGACCACGTCACCAACTTGACGGTGATTTTCAATTTTTTTAAACGAAAGTATCGAATATGAAACAATTCATTAAAATATGGTACCAAATGTTTTTATCTTGTAAAACTTGATATCAAAAATAGAAATTGACGTATTACTCAAATAGAAAAAAGGCAATTCTCTCGTTTAATATATGTTGGACTTAATTAAATAATTAAATCTTGGGAAATTTCAGATTCGAGATCTTTAAACTTTTGTATGTCAACAATGATGGAGTGTAGTGTAGTGTAGACATGAAAATAAGTGTACAAGCCATGGGACAAAGAGACATGTACTTGGACTTATTGATTTTTTGTGACAAGTGGAAGGAATGATTAAAATTTATTTAGTCAAAATGGGCACAAAAGATGATCACATTTCACAAAGTGGAACATGATGATCACATGACATGATGCCCACTCTTAGAAGTCTTGGTCCGTTTGAAATCACTAAAATATTAATCTTTAAATAATAGTAATAACTTTACCATTTCATTGGAAAAATAAATATGTAAGTATTTACAACATTACCCAAGGGAAAAATTGAAGATACACTCCCATGTTATGTTAAACCAGCAAAAAATTATCCTGTATCTATATATTTCAAGAAATAATTTTTAAAATACTTCAAGTTGGTCCCTACAACTTCACGTGATATATTTTTAAAATGATTTCTTGAAAAATATTGATCCAAAACGACTTTTTTTATAAATTGGGTGTTTTTTGCATAATTTTTGAAAATACAAAGAAGTTTATCGCAATAAAAATTTCACAAGATAGTTTCTTGTAGAGTGTAAGTATTTTCAGAAGTCAAATTTAGATAGTATATCAATCGTCAACAATAATCACTTGTACATGTACACATACAACTTAATTAATCACAATAATTATGATATGCATCTATGTTATGACCAGTCGTAATCATCATTATTAATTTATCATAGTCAAATTAATTAACTCTCTGTTTACTGTGGGCGCCATGCGTATATTCGTGATTCAAATGATTACTACTACTAGTATTAATTAGTTGCATGCTGCAAAATACTTCCTACGATTTTTTTATTTGTCGGTTTGTTTAAAGAAATTTTTTTATTTGTCGGTTAGGATTTAAATACAAAATTAATTTTTTCCTATTAATTTTACACTTCTTGGTAATGTATGTGATTAATGCTAATTAAAAGGGTATTTTAGAATTTTTACTTAAAAATGACTATTTATTATATATTTTAATCTGTGTGCAATTCTCCAGAACGACAAATAAAAAAACTAAGAGAGTATAAATTTGGCGATACCTTGAAGATACATTTTGTAACGTTCGAATAGTAAATAATTACTAAAAAAAAAAAGAATAATTACTAAAATACACCATTATATGTCCATTAAAGAAGTTCAGATACATAAAAGAAGAATTATTAATCCCTCGTTATATTATTGTAAATTAATCAAGAAATAATTTGTTTGTTATAAAAGGGTAGGGATAGTTTTAAAATAAAATATTATAGTTTTGAAATAAAATATTTGATACTATAACAGGGAGGATAAATATTATAATTAATACTTTAAGGATAACTTATAACATCCATATACTTTAAGAGTATTTCACCCTTAAAATTAACTTATGAGTTTTTCGCACTTTGCACCCCTAAATATGGAAATAGGCACTCTCAAAACTTAGATATAGCACTTTGCACCTTCAAAATATGAAAAATGCGGCACTTTGCACCCTCTTTTATTTTTAGGCAAAAACTAAAGGGCAAAATAGGTAATTCAATTATAAATCTTTGGCACTTTGTTACCCCCTAACTTTGAGATGGCACTTTGCACCCCAAAAATAAAATTAACACTTATCACCCTAGAATTAAGAACAAATCAGCAACTTGCACCGCCAAAACTCAATAAATT
Organism: Penstemon barbatus; assembly: GCA_003313485.2. Lineage (NCBI taxonomy): Eukaryota > Viridiplantae > Streptophyta > Magnoliopsida > Lamiales > Plantaginaceae > Penstemon > Penstemon barbatus. The sequence continues at coordinate 22,336,846 of CM064878.1, read as the reverse complement.
GACACTTTGCATCCCAAATCACATAATTAACACTTAACACCCTCAAATTAAAAATTAAAAACTCAAACCCCTCATTTTTTCCGGCAAAGTTGACCATAGGAATGAAAAAAAATCTAAGGCAAAATAGATAAGTTTCCGATCCGATTGAACTACCTACATTTATATACTTATATACAAAAAATTAAATACCATGAATTTGGAATGATTACATCATATAGCAAATTAACAAGCCATGAATTATAGCTTGTACAAATTAAACGTGCTATGCACAACAACTGAATGAGGAAAAATTGGTAAGTTCAACTTTGTCTTAGATTTTTTTCACCCCGATGGTCGACTTTCACGGAGAAAAGGAAGGGTTTGAGTTTTTTTTTATAATTTGAGGGTGTAAGTGTTAATTTTGTGTTTCGGGGTGCAAAGCGTATATTTATTGTGTTACGGGGGTGCAAGTTGCTGATTTGTTCTTAACTCGAGGGTGATAAGCGCTAATTTTATTTTGAGGGTGCAAAGTGCTAATTTCTCAAGTATTGAGGGTGCAAAGTGCCAAAGATTTACAATTGAACTACCTATTTTGCCCTTGATTTTTTGCTTGAAAATAAAAGATGGTACAAAGTGTTATATTTTTCATATTTTGAGGTTGCAAGGTGTTAAATCTATGTTTCAATGGTGCAAAGTGCCTATATTCTGTGTTTAAGGGGTGCAAAGTGCAAAAAACTCTTAACTTTTTTTTTTTTTTTTTTCCTTTTATTTATCATAAGGAGATAAATTATCTATTAAAAATAACACATGGGGTTAATTTGTTATTCGCTCCTTATTCAGCGGGTCGAATTGGTCAAATTGTTTAACGCATTGTTAATTTTTTTTTAAAACAATTTCAAAAGCGTTATTTTAGACGTTTAGCACTAAATTAACTCGGTATAATATTTGGGCCATTTAAGCGGACCAATGTCAAGAAAATTCAACAGAACCTGATATTCATATTTAAGTTAAAACGTATGACAAGCCTTTCAAGATGTACCAACAGGCCCAGTCAACCAGTTTGATAAAGTTCGGATTAGCCTGGGTCCAACTGTCCAACTTATCTGGATTGCTTATTTCGCAAACCTTAATTTGGAAGCCCATTTAACAATGCATTTTTTTTTAATAATATTTAATACTTAACTGGGCCTAAAATTAGGCCAGAGAATGAGAGTCACCAGAACTTGAAATAATTAGATAGTGATCACAAGTAGGGCTGTCAATGGGTCGGATTTTGGTCGGATCAGGCTCATCCAGATCCGGCTCCATTTATATCGGATCGAATCATGTCGGATTCGGATCTTGCTCGGATTTAGATTTTTTGAATCCAAGGGATCTTGGTCGGATTTGGCCGGATATCGGATATTTTCGGATCCAATAAATTTGTATTTAAAAAGTTAAATTAATATTTTTTTCCTAAAACAAGTTTATTATATTTTCAATTTTATTTAATTTTAGCTCACATTTTCAAAATTTCTTTACTATATTTATATTTGTAGAATGAATATATTGGTTTAAATAAATTTATAAACGAATTATAAATTTCTATCTTCTTAAATTGATGTTAAAATATGATTAATGATACTTATTTTTATAAATCATTTTGTATATATATCTTTCTTTTTATTTATTGTCGGATACGGATCTTTAACAGATCGGATCGACCTAAATCCATATTCGCTCCATGAGTTTCGAAATTCGGATCTATATAATCGGATCAGGTCCATCGAATATCTAATCGGACAATTATCCTAATAAATCGGACCGAATTCGGACGAATCCGGATTGAAATCCGCCCCATTGACAGCCCTAATCACAAGTGAAATATAAGATTTTAAAGAATTCGATATGAGAGAAAATTCAATTTTTCTACTTTTTTGAGAAGATTTAGGGATATTTCATTAAGGGCCCATTTGGATGGATGGATTTGAAATGAAGAGGGATTTGAAATTCCAATGATTTGAAATCCATTCATTTGCAATCTTTTGTTTAGATAAATTTTTTACAAAGAATTTCAAATCCATTTATTTAAAATCCATTGTTTGGTATATATCATTTGTGTTATTTGAAATTCTTAACGGTGCCTTATAATTTGCTCTATGAGTTAATTCTTGTTGTTGATTTCGGGATAAAATCGCATAAATCGATTTGGCGCAAAATTATAATTTGTGAAAATTGAGGGACCAAAAGTGCAAATTCGGATTTCAGAAAATCTGGGGCCGAATTTAAAATATTAATTTTCTGAAATTCTAAACTGAATTGGAACTTTGGGTTTTTCGAAATCTGGGGTCAAATGGCAATTTTTGAAAATTAAGGGACCAAAAGTGCAAATTTGGATTTTTAAAAATCAGGTGCCGAATTGAAAATTATGGACTGAATTGCAGTTTTGATTTTTTTGAAAATATGCGACCAAAATGCAATTTCTGAAAATTAAGGGACCATAAGTGAAAATTTGAATTTCTGAAAATCAGGGGCAGATTGAAAATTTTAATCTTCCGAAATTAACTGAATTGCAATTCTTTGTTTTTCCAAAATTTGGGGTCAAATTGTAGTTTCCAAAAATTGAGGACCAAAAGTGCAAATTTGAATTTCTGAAAATCAAGGGCCGAATTGAAACTTTTTATTTTCTTAAAATACTGGACTGAAGTGCAATTCTTGATTTTTCAAAAATCTAGGGTCAAAATTGCAATATGCAAAAATTGAGGGATCAAAGGTGCAAATTCGGTTCCTGAAAATCATGGTCCAAATTGAAAATTTTATTTATGAAAATTCTGGGCTGAATTGTCATTCTGGGTTCTTCGAAAATCTGGGGTCAAAATTGCAATTTCCAAAAATTGAGGGACCAAAAGTGCAGTTTGAATTTTTGAAAATAGTAGTCGAATTGCTAATTTTAATTTTTTGAAAATTATGGACTGAATTGCAATTCTAGGTTTTTTGAAAATTTGGGATCAAATTGCAATTTTTAAAGTATACAATGTGGATTTTTTTAAAGTAGATTTCAATTGACTAGTTTTAGGAGGAATTTCAAATCCACTTAAAATCAGTCTGAAATCCATTGGACTAAAATCTAGGATTTCAAATGAATGGATTTAATTTTGTATCCAAATAGCATGATGGATTTGACAAGTGATTTCAAATCCACCCAACTCAAATCCATCCATCCAAATGGGTTCTAAGGGCTTTTTCAGAATTTTAATTCTTTTTATTCTAATAAAACTGATCAAGGAAGTGGTCTTCAACACGAGAGATTACTTAGTTCAACCGATTCACCACATCATCAAGTACACGTGGTACAGCCCATCAATATACTTGTGACATGTGGAGTGATAACCACATCATCCATTGTTCTGGAGTCTGGACCATATTCCAAAAATAGGATTTTAAAATATGTTTTACGTTGCCCATAACATAGGGTGATGTGGATTATGACTCCACGTGTCACAAGCGTATTGGTGGGCAGTACCACGTGTACTTGATGACGTCTCCTTGAACATCAAGCATGTGTAGCAAGTTGCGGGAATTCCTCACCTGTATGCAACTCAAAGGGTTCCTAAACATAATTAGGAAAAATAGAGAAAAAGGGTTCCTAAACAAAAGAAAAAGAAAAGAATGAACCAGTTAAAAGTCTTATCTCTCTATTACAATCATAGATCAAAATTACTATCGATAAAACATCTAAACGTTTCAAATTTTTAATCAGTGAAGACGAAAATATGGTAATGAGAATTACTTACCCTCTATACATTAATTCGAAGATATATAAATTATTTAAAGGCAATTTTTTTTTTCTTTTCTTTGATAATTAGTTCGTTACTTAGAGACAAACTTGTCAAAATCAAAGTTTGTCTAGAGCCGGCCATGGCCATCGTCTCTACTCAATAAATGTAGTAACCGCCCAAATGGCCATCAGACAATTAAATAGGTATTAATTTAACTAAAAGGTCACTTTCTGTGAGACTTATAATTAATCATCATATGAATAAACAAAGACCCAAATTTGGAGCTAAACCTAATTTGAAGTACTTGCTTTACTACCACTATTTTTAAAGTACAAATCAGCATGACTTTACATGGGAAGAGAAAAAGATATTGTTAGGTCTTTCATATCCCTTTTTTCGGAGATATATATCTTTTTTATTTTTTTATTATTTTTTATGGAGATATCTTATTTCTATTGAATAATCCAATACGTGTCAACATAGTGGAGGTTTAGTGAGAGAAGGTGAGGAACCGAGGATATGGATTAATTTATCTTTTATGTGGTTTACATGTGTTGCACGACTAGGCCAAGACTTATTTTTTTTTTTTTGTAAAATGGGTCAAAACACATGAAAATCCCCTTTTTTTTTTATAATAAAACGAACTATTATTTCAAACTAACACGGAAAATTAAACCAGTTTATAAGGGGGATCCCTCGTCACAAAAAATAGAAATAGGAATATTACAAAGACTAAAAGGGACAGTCCATTTCAAACTGAAAGTACAAGAAATAAGGTTGTTGGCAGCACAGTTTGCATTCCTAACGGTAAACTTGAAACGCCAACGTGATCAGTAGTTAGAAAAAACTTTTATCTTCTCAACAAATCCCGCAATAAACCAATCTAGATTAGACTCCCAATTATTAATGATCATCACAAGGTTTGGACAATCGGGAGCTTTAATTCATGTGTAAGTTTAGATTGTGTTAAGGCTTCTTTTGCAAAAGATATTTGAGTAATTTTAATAGATAGCAGATAATTAATCTCCTCTAATATTTTACAATTTGTTGTGTAATTTTGTTCAAAAGATTGCATATAGTTGTGGCAATATATAGAACAATACTTGTTCAGCCTGTCACATTTTTAAGGAATTAATGGCAATTGAACTGTGATATTTATAATATTCAATTTAGCTTATTGTAATTTAAAAAGGAACACTTTACCTTATGTGATATTCATAATATTCAATATATCTCTCTGTAATTTAAAAAGAGCATTTTACACACCCTCCCCCCTAATCTTATAAAAAACTTACACTGCCTTCCTGATTATTTTATATGAGGCACGTTACCCCCTGTGTTATAATAATATGACAGTTTACCTCATATGTTATGTTAATATGACAATTTACCTCTCTATATTGCAAAAACACATTTTTATGCTCACTCTCAATTTTGACAAGTGATATACTCTTTTCACATGAGGGTAAAATGCTCTTTTTTAAATAACAGGAGGACAAATTGAATATTATACATTTCAATGGGAGTAAATTGGCATTTGCTCTTTTTGTAAACAAGTTTTTGTGATTAATTAGTTGGATTGCAACTGAAGTAAACCATATTGGTCAAATACACCCGAAATTGACAAAAACAAAATTATATTTAAATTAGTGATGACAAGCTCTTCGATCTTCACCAATTAGCGAAAACTTTGAATTGAATTATTATAATTTCAAGGGTGAAATACAATTTTCCGATTAAAGTATTGTATAGTATCAGTTACGCTTTTCAAGTATCACTTACCCCTCTATTATAGTATTGAATATATTATTCCAAAACTACTCCGTGCATTTTAAAACAAACAAATTGTTTCTTTATTACTTTATCCAAAAACAATATTTATTAATGAATTTATCCATCCACCAAACAATATTATGTTTCAATTTCTTCATGTCTTTTGTTTCCTTTGATTTTCTGAGTCTCAATATTTTTCTTCATTTTCATCTTATTTTTTCCTTTATTTTCGTTTCAATTTAATTTTTTTATTTTTTGTTTCAATTTTTTCTTTATTTATATCTTGAATTTTTATTTAGAATTTGTCTCATATTTTATTTGGTGATAATTAATTTCTTTATTTTCGTTACAGAATATAATGCAAAATTTTGAGTAACTCTCTTTCAAAATTTTACTAGAAAAATTCGAACTTGACTCAAGATTTTCTGTCAATAATATCACAATTTTCATCAAGTCACCACCTCGTACTGTTTTAAGGAAAAGTCCACTAATAATGGTGCACAACTCAAGTTTAGTGGGAGTAATTTTCCTTATGCATCGACAATGGGGAATGTATCACTACAACAAAAATGATCTTTGGTGGCATCAAGGTTGATGGCATTTAGGAAAAAATGTAACAACATGAATACAGTTACATTTTTTTAAAATATCAGGAATTAAAAATGTTAATCATATTGTTTAGTGACATTTTCATGTTATTATGACATTTTATTATGTTACCTCTTGTTATTATAGTGACATATAACTTTTACCCGCACCACTACAAGTGGCAGTTTGAAAATGTCGTTATTAGCAAAATGCCACTTGTAGCGGTGTGGCTAAATATATCAATGTCACAATTGTAGTTAAAAATAACATTATAAAATATTACTATAGTATAAAAATGTCACTAATCAGTAAATTTAACATTTATAGTTTGTGATATTTTTCAAAAGTAAGACTACATTAATATTTTGTGAGATTTTCTTCAAAATGCCATCAAGCGTAGTGCAACCAAAGATCATTTTTTTGTGAGAGTTTTGGATGGATACTTGAGTGATTTAGGCATGTTAATATTAGAGAACTATGGGTCTATTTGGATGGATTTTGGCTCGATTTCGTGGGTCTCGATTTTAAAAAATGGTTTTGGTGGTTTCGGTGATCATTTGGATGAGTTTTGGTTGTTGGATTTTATGGTTTGAATAAGTTGAAACTCCACTAGGATTGAGTTTGAATATTGAGTTGGGATATTGAAGTTTAGGAGAAAAAGTAGTTGGTTGGTGTCAAATCAATGTATTTTTTAGTGAGATTTGAGGGGAAAAGTAGGTGGTAGGTGTCAAATCAATGTTATATAGGTTTGAAGAGTTTGAGTATGAGTTTCTGAATAAAGTTTTGATAGTTTTATTGGTTTGACGAAAACTCATTTGAAAGGGTTTTATACACCCTATGGCTTAGATGTTCACATTTAGGAGGTTAATATCTTTTAGAGATTATATGGTACTCCGGTTTATATCTTATTAATATATGTTAAATCATACGATCAATTGATCGTCCCAAAGGAACATCTTTGATTGGATGGATAACACGTGTGCTTGTGGAGGTAAGTATGTGGCAACTTTCATGTCATTATCCTTGTAGATAGTACGTCGGCCCAACGGAAGGCTACTATCCGACTGGACTTATTTCCAGTATTTGATCACTACAAGGGAATTACCAGTTACAAATGATGAGCATGTTCTCTTGACCTCTCAGTTTTAAAGATGATTTTTTCGGGGTTTTTTAATAAGATTGAATTCTTGCAAATTACAAATATAGTTATGGACTTTCTATAGGGATTTTACAAATAGTTTTAGAAAGTTTGTATTCAATCTCTTTGAGCCATAAATAATGATCAGATGGAAATAGACATGTAACAAAATTCACATTGCATGTAATTTTCATACTACTCATCCACATTTGTTCTATGTCATTAAGTGTATTAGTATGGTGATTATCGGGGTTTACTCACAAATATAATGTGATAAAAATCGCGGTATTTCCATTGCTGATATATGAGAAGGGCCAGATTATTTAGTGAAGTCTAGCATTAACGCGCGCCTAAGAAATTTATGACATAATTGATTCAAGATTAATAAATAGCCCATGTAGGAGATTGTTAGGAAATTTTATTTCATAATCCTCTAATTAGACTATTTAATCAATTATGATAACTATATTATCAAAAATAAAAAATCAATTATGATAACTATTATAAAGTTACTGGGTTAACATTAAGTGATCTAATCAATTACTAACTCTAATACGAATGTGGACTAAAAAGTAGGTAAATACCTATTTAGGAGAGGAATCAAGGGAACTAAAATTGAAATGAGATGAATTTAAGTTAGAGGACAAATTTATTATGCACATGAATAAAATTGAAATTAAGTGAAAATTGAAGGACTAAATATACATTCAATGTAGTTATTGGATTATTTTTTTAAAAAAAATCCGAAATTACATAACCATTTTTGAAATTTTACCCTTTAAAGTGGTTTTGTTTTTGGATTTATGTCATTTTTGACATATTTTATTGTTCTACCCTTATTGACTACTATTTCGGTATGTGCACTAACTTTGAACCAATTATTTATTTCGAGATATTAAAATTTGAGAGTTCCTCTCTCCTAAGATTTCGTTTCTGACTTCGTTTTCTGTTAATTTTGCAAATCGATTTAGTCAAAATATTAATCTCTAATATATTCTGGCTCAAAATAAAATATATATAGTTATTGATAGATGAACATGAATACAGTCCAAAAATGAACTTTCTGGATTTTTTTTTTTTTTTTTTTTTTGTGAACATTCTAAAATCGGAAAACAAAACAAATTCCAAAAAAAGAAAAATATCTCAGCCGTTTAGTTGTAAGATTATCAGAGTACTAATGATTGGCTAGATCTGCTGCGTGCTCGTCACCTGAAATTTCTCCATATATCTACTTCCAACCAACCACATCCTTCCACGTCATAAGACAGTTAGGGGTTCTAGAAAACGAGTAACAGAACAGAATTTTGGTACACCCAAACAGCACCAGATTTTCCGTGCAACACCGAATCTAATAACTCCAGTGAGATATTATTATTATAAAATTTAATATCGAACCTTTTTGCTAAGGTCCACAAAAATAAAAACATGTGGCTCAAAAATCAGCCCACACTGATGTGGCACCCTCATTTTTATGAGAAAAATATTGTTTCGTGTATTGTCTACATAAATAATTAATTGTAAAAAACGGATAAGTTGCATTCAAATTCGATTTTACTTTACTTATTAATATACGACGAAATTGTGATCATAAAGTCGATTTTTTTATAAAATTATGGACTGAATTAAATAGTATTCTTATATTGCATTGCACCACGTCATTCGTGCAACCTATATATACATATTGTTCGGTTAAAAAATAAACCAAACATTGATGTGGCACCCTCGTCTTTATGAGAAAAAGATTATTTCGCGTATCATCTTCATAAATGATTAGGTATAACAAACGGATAGAATGTATTTGAATTCGATATTACTTATTATAATAACGATAAAATTATGATCATAAAGTCAGTTTCTTTTTAAATTTATGACCTAAACTAAATATTTTTCTTATATTACATTACGTCATCCTTGCAACGTATATATATATGTATCATTCAGCTAAAAAATCAGCCCAACACTGACTTTATGAGAAAAAGATTATTCTGTGTATTGTCTGCATAAATAATTAAGTGTAACAAACGGACAAGCTGCATTTAAATTTGATAGTCTTATCAATATACGATGTAATTATGATCAAAAAGTCGGCTCCTTTTTAAATTTATGGACTAAATTAAATATTATTCTTATATTGCATCACGTTATCCATGCAACGTATATATACGTATCGTTCTTGAAGTAAGTAGATATAAATGTTCCATAATTCTGATTCATTTTTTTGTTGAGAAAAATGATTTTGTCACTCCATTTAACTATGAGCCATTCTTACAATGACAGAAATCGAGGCTTCACCAACGAAATTTTCCGTAATTATTGAACACCCCATTTTCTTATAGTGTGAGAATGTTATAATTATTTTATTATTAACTTGAACCATGTATGAATTATCTTTTCCATTCTACTTTATGGTAAGGTCCACAATGAAAACTTGTGGCTCAGAAAATTTGCCCAACGCTGAAGTGGCATCGAGGACCTTTATAACTCCTCCCCCTACAAATTATTATTTTTCTAAATTAGAAAACATCAAGAAAAATTCTTTTTGTTCTTTTTCCAAACTTTATCCAAATTTCCTTCATTTTCAAGGTTTTCAACACTATATAATTACTCTTAATTACTGCAAATTAACAAACAACATCGACTAGAAAAGATGAAAGAGCCGGAGATAAAATTGTTTGGGAGGAAGATTGTGTTGCTTGAGAAGGGTGGCGCCGCCGGTCTGTTTTCCGATGAAAGTGGCGGCGGCGGAGATTGCTATGGTTTTTCGAAAGTAAGTAGAGAAGATGATAAAGAAAAGGCGGACGATGAAGTAAAGCTGGAGCAAGTAATGACTCAAGAGGTACAATTATTTTTTTTTCTTTTCTTTTTAATCATATATACTCCCTCCGATTTTTATTTTTGTAGCTTTGACAAGAGAAATTGTTTACTTTTATTTGTCGTTTCAGGAGTTTAATTTAAAATCATCTTTTTTTCAATTAACTTTTACTCTTATTTTTAATGCTTGTAAAATGTTAATTAATATTGTGATTATTTGATTAAAATTAAAGGGTCTTTTGAGATTTTTGCTAAAAAAAGTGATTGTTTATTATATTTTTAATATGTGAAGTAACATTTAGGAACAAAGTGATTGACGTTCACATATATGTAAGTATATGTATATCCTGAATTTCTTGTAGAATTCTCAAATTAAGTTGTGGTTATTTTTTGTATGTTTTTCCTTTGTGTTAGATCAATTAAAACATTAGCTTTTCTTGCTTTACTATTAATTTTAATTAATTCTTTTTCTTTTATATATATAAATGAAATAAATTTTAATTCTAAAGTAAAGTTTTTTGGCCTTGTGATTATTCTTCTTTTGGAAAGAGTTTCAGAAAATTCCCCTATAAATTCTTTCTATTTCTTTTTTCCCTAATATATTTGAGATCATGGTTCACGAATTAGATTCTTTTCACAAAAAGTTCAAATATGAGACTTATGAAATTACCACATGGAATGCCTATATATGTGGCTTTTCAGATCTTTGCATGTTTCTGGTTAAAAAAATGATTTTTTTTTTGTTAATTACAAAATAAAAACTTCAAGATTTTGGCGTATATCTTTTTAAGCTAAAATTGGTCTTATTAGGAATAGTTTGGCCTAGCATTAAAGATAGCAATTGATTATAGCATAAGTCTTTTGAAAATAATATGTTTTTACTTTTTAATTTTTGCATTTGGAATTTCCAAAAGTGAATATGATATTCGGGGTCAAATACCACAATAATCACGACAGACGAAAAATTATTTCTATTAGACGCTCTCGAAATCATGATAGATATCGAAAACTGATTTTAATTCATAGGCTAAATTACTTACCTATGTTTGAATTCTTCTCATTTTTTCAGGACAAAGCAGCAGAGGAATCACAGAATACAAATGCTATATCAGACTCATACAACAATCCGAAAACCCCCTCGATCGACGAAGACACCATGTCCGAAAACCATCCCAATAATGAACAAAGTGAAGCAACAAATCCTCAGCAAAAAACTCTAAAGAGGCCGGACAAAATCCTCCCGTGCCCTCGTTGCAATAGCATGGACACAAAATTCTGTTACTACAACAACTACAACGTTAATCAGCCTCGCCACTTCTGTAAGAACTGTCAAAGGTACTGGACTGCTGGAGGCACGATTAGAAACGTCCCGGTCGGGGCTGGTCGTAGAAAGAACAAGAATTCCACCTCAAATTGTCGCCACATCACAATCTCCGAAGCCCTTCATGCATCAAGTTTCGATTCAACGTTTAAACCAAATGGCACCGTCCTTTCCTTTGGCCCCGACTCATGTCAAGATCCTGCACCCAAAAGAGTACCTAATGGGGTAATAAATCAGAAAAATGGGGATGATTCTGTCACGACATCGAATTCAACTGAAGATGGACCCAAAAACGGGATCCAAGAACCAATGATGCAATATACAAATGGCTTTCAAAATGCAGTCCCCTGGCCTTTTCCTTGGAACTCTGCAGTTCCGGTCCCAACCATTTACCCCTCGGCATGGCCCTCGCCAGTTTACCCGACGCCTTATTGGAATTGTGGCGTGCCTAACCCATGGAATGTCCAATTTTTATCACTACCATCTCAAAATGCAATAGGGTCCAATCCCATTTCGCCACTCGGAAAACATTCAAGAAACGGGGAATTGGTGATTCCGAAAACATTGAGAATCGATGATCCCGAGGAAGCTGCAAAGAGTTCTATATGGTCAACATTGGGGATCAAGAATGATTGTGTAAGTAGGCAAGGTCTTTTTAAGGCACTGCAACCAAAGGGTGATGAGAAGAAAACTATAGTTACGGCGTCGTCGGCATTGCAAGCTAACCCTGCAGCTTTATCTAGGTCTATTAGATTCCAAGAAAGAGTTTGAAATGAAGCACTGCATTTTCATAAATAAGTATGCAAGTTCATGATCCATGCTCAATGTAACAACATTTAACCTCTTAATTAATGGCTTTTACCTTTGATATATAAGTAAGTTTAATTTCATGCATGTAAATGTTTTTGTAGAGTGAAAGCCATTAAGATTTAGATTAAGTATATAGCTTGTGTATAAGTTTTCTTGAAAAACTTGGTTTGTAAAGCAACTCTTTTTAACTTATCCACTTTGTGGTTTCTTTAATGTGCCTCCTTTTTGGAAATAGTTAAGATTTATCATAGTGCAAAAGAGAAAGTCTAACATTGACAATTTCAAACAGACATAAAGTATAATGGGACTCGAGTTCATTTCCATACTGGCCAATAGACGTTCCACAGATTTCAATTTCTTTAATAGGCCATTATTCTATAAAGGTGGAAAATCATGTAGTCTGTAAAGTTCAGATTTTTTTTTTTTTTTTCAAATTGAAGATGTCAAAATTAATTGGGAAGTTTGCACTTTCAACTTGAAAATGAATGGGATCTTGTTGGTTTGAGTATGATAAGAATGGCCTTCGCGGCATCCTGTTGTGTTGCAGGTATGCACATTGAAAAGGTAGCGCTTGATTTGTTGTGTAGTTAAAAGATTTGAATGGCAACACCGTTAGTATAGTTTTGAACACATCAACAAAAACTCGATCCTACAATTGAACATATTAGAGTCAAGGTCACTAGTTTGACTCCTAGTAGGCCTATATTTGCGGTCTTGGGAATAGGATTATGGGTTGTGAGCATGCACAGGTGCAAACCACTTCAGGGGGCTGGGGAGGGCGGTCACCCCCCAACCCTCAAGAAAAATCTGGATCAAATATATTTATATAGGTATTGTCAAAATTTTTATAAGGAGTCAGTAGAACAGTGGTTGGAGTACTGCACAACTAATAAGGAAGCTCGGGTTTGAGTACTCTGAGCTTCATTTATCACAATAACAGAAGAATATCGAGCCCCTCCAATCAAAACCCTCTAAGTCTGCTTCTGAGCATGCACATGCAAAACCTGATGTTTGAACTGTCATGTAGTTTAAAGATTTGAGTTGCATCGTTACAATCAACAATAACTTCTAACGTATCAACCAAAACTCGAACCTAATTATCCTTTCCCTCAATAGCTGGCAATGTGGAGAAGAATTCAAGCATTTGGTCGTAATCTCATTATAAAAAATCCAATTAGGGGAGGAAAAAAAAGAAAAAAAAATTAATATATGTGTGCCCAACCTAGTCAGAAATTGAGATATTTTCATGTTATGATCACATACAAACCACATCTTGTGTATTAAAGATTAGTAGTATGGGTCCCTTTAAACCATATTCACATAAAAGTGCCATTAATGCTTTTATGGCCCTTTCCATTTGCTTTTTCAATCTTTCGTTTTTTCCTTTTTGGCCTTTCCCATTTAAAGGCATCGCTGTTTCACTTTATCACACGTGCCAAGTTTTCTTTTTAGGATAACAAAAAGGTAAAATTGCAGAAAATATTCTAAACTAATTAGTGATTTTGAATTTTCGTCTCAAATTATATTATTTTATCGAATTTTGTCCCGTAATTTATTATTTGTTTGAAATATCGTCCCAAACTAATTACTAATTTGGATTTTTCGTCCCAAACTATATTAACTCGCCGAATTTCGACCTATAATTTACCATTTTGTATGAATTTAGTCCAAATATTAAATTTCTAATTTAATGAAAATGACGGTTCAATATTGTAATTAGTTTGGGACGAATTCTGCAATATTATATAATTATTCATATTTAAAATTTATCACATTATGACACGTAAGCAGTCATGTGATAATTTATCGGCATATGCGCAATTTTCGTCTTATAATTAACGGTAGGATGATATTCCAAAAAAATATTAAATTACGGGACGAAATTCGCCGAGTTGAATAGTTTGGGACGATAATCCAAAATTAGTAATTAGTTTGGGACGATTTTTGCAATTTTGTCTAACAAAAATAATTTAATAATTCCATTTTCCACACGTACTAAGTTTCCTATTTCTAGGGTAACAAATCAATCATTTCTAGAGATATATCATCAAATTTGGCCATGACCACCAAATAAGAAATCTACATATGAAACCTTACTTATATAATAATGTAGCAATTTGCATTAAAGAGTGAGCAAAAATAGCAATTTTCGAACTTCTTGAACGATTCATCCGATACTCGAAAAAAATATTAATGACATTCAATTGCGTGATAATAGGATTTTTTGTAGGTCAATTTACCTTTTTTCTTTTTCTTTTTTTGGGCAGAATATATTACGATAATATCCGTTGATTATTGTGGAGTCAACTCTTCATTATCAAATTAGTGATTAATCATGAATACAAAATACAAATAATATTTTTAATTATTTGTGATTGACATCAATTAAAAAATATAGTTATAATCTAAACAATTCAAAACTAAACAAAGAAAACAAAACAAAACACACTCTTAATCTTTGAATAAATTGAAACGGACCTTAGACAAATTTATCCAAACAAGCCACCTAAATGTTTGATTTTTATTCTCGTGTGACGAATAAGTGGAGGAGAGTTCATTTAGCTTAAATGCATCATTTGATGATGTCATGGTCACTTTTTCTTTTCTCCATAAAGTAGACATTTCTTGTAGGTCAATATCCCACTTCAATTATTATTATTATTTTTTTCCTCTTCACCTCTTTTTATCCTATGTTTAGTGCATTTTAGGTCATTCGTCAATAACAATTGGAAGTAATTACAAAAAGTCCCACCACTTATTCCATGTGAAACAATTGATATTGACTACTTCAATATTCAATGGGATTGATACTATTCCAAAGAAGCAACTCAAAAGCGTGTTAGGAGCATAATCATAAGGGATTTTTTTTTTTTTTTTTTTTTTTTTAACTACGTGATATAACCATGGATCAAAATTTTCATCGAAAATATCGAAAAGTTTCCATTTTTGAATCAGGCGAAACGAAAACAAGATGTAATTCCGAAACTATTTATTTGCCTTAAACTATGTTATTTTCCTATTTTTTTTTACAAATTTTCCTCAGTGTTTCCGAAACATTTCCGAATAGTCTCGAAAAGTTTCCAATATTTGACTGACCGAAACATACATTTGAACCGAAATTTTGATCCATGGATATAACAACTTGTAATTTTGGTACAATCTGACACGAAAATGTAAATTGGATACAACAGTTTAAGATTTTATTGTAAATTTCATATTAAATCTTATTTTTCGCCGGAGTTAATGACAATTTATCCCTCGTGATATTCATAATGTTCAATTTACCTCTATGTGATTTGAAAAAGAGCATTCCCTAACATTTTCATACGTGGCAATTTACCCCCCCCCCCCCCTCCCCAACCCCCTAATGTGATAAATGTAGTTATTTATCCTCCTATGTTACAAAACACTTTCATTGCTTCTTTGAAATTTTCGTCACGGAGTACATTGCTTTTTTTTTAAATCACATGGAATAAATTGAACATTAAGTATATCACAAGGGATAAATTGTCATTAACTCTAGAGAAAAATGAGACTTGGTTCAAAAGTTGCAATGAAAACTTAAAACTGTGGCATTGCGATATCAAATTTGCATTATCGTATCGAATTGTACTAAAATTACAAGGTGATTTATCATGCGGCACCAAAAAAGCAAATTTCCTAAATCATAACCTTTTTCTTATACACAGCTGCAATTACACGTGTCATTCTGAATTGTGAAAAGATTTGTCAATTACAAATCTTGACAAATTGGAACAAGATTTGTCATTTATCCTTTATACGATATTATTATTTACTCCTTCCGTTTTCTTTTATTTGTCGTTTTGACAAAAAAAAATTTATTTAGTTTCATTTATCGATTTAGAATTTCAATGTAAATTTAATTTCATTTTATCAATTTTACCCTTCTTACTAATACTTATCATTAATGCTAATTAATGCTAATATTATTTGATTAAAAGAGTATTTTTAAATTTTTGCTTAAAAAAATGACTATTTATAACATTTCTTAATTCATATGCAATCCTCCAAAGCGACAAATAAAAAAACGGAAGGAGTAGTGCATATAATGTGACGCAACAAACATATAAAATTTATTCAAATTAATTTTACATGTTAATATAAGGCAAGAATGAAATCATGGAATCAACTTCCCTTTATATTTATTTATGACTTAGATACAAACTTCTTCCGCATCGAATAGTTTACAAAATTGGGTTAGATAAATAATTTATCTAATACTCCCTCCGTTCCAATAATCTTACTTTATTTAGGTTTGACACGGAGTTTTAGACAATTTGTTGAAAAAGTAAATTTTTGTTATTTTTTGAGAGAGAAATGAAACCATGTTTTGAGACGTCCCAAAATAAAAATAGGTGCAAGAAAAGTGGGACGGAGAGAGTACTATTTATCTTTCGATTTGTTTGCAGGATATTTCTCGCCAGCCAAAGTGGCCACCCCAACATTATCATCATTTATAACACCATAAAATATGGGACATGACCCAAAAACAAAATTATCAGCCCACTTCTTATAAGGGGACGTTCAACTAATCTAATATGATTCAATTATATAGTCAATTACAATTCAAAATTCAATTTTGACTAGATTACTGGGTCGTCGGGAAGTGGTGCAATTGTTATTTAATCAAATAAGTTTATGTGGCCCATTTTTCAGGCCGACGCTAAAAATAATCAGCCAAACTGAACATTAAATCTTGATTTATTGTGCAAACCAAACGCAACATAACTATATTGTGGCAGATTAGTGTTGTTCAATTTTGCAAACCAATCGATGCCTTCATGCGCATCATTGCGGGTTTGTATTATTCATTTTTCCTTTGTTTAGTAATCAAGGGATGGTTTGTGTAATTTTTCAAACACGCGAAGAAGCATTCCCCGTAATTCGACCCTAAGTAATTTGTGTAATTTATTCTAAAGAAAAAAGATTCATTTTAATTTCTCTAATAAGAAAAATTTCAAACTAATTTGGTTTAGACTAATAGAGCAGATAATAAAAGGGTTGAATTTTGAAGGCATGATGGAACAAAGAGCGAAAAAAAAAGAGAATTGCATTTTTGGTACTGAGTTTTATGTTAATTTTTACTTTTGGTACCAAATAAATGCAGATCAACACATTTGATACCATAATTTAACAAATCGTTCCACATTCTGTACATCAGTTAACTAAATTTAAAAATCATCGTCAAATTGGTCACGTGGCCGTTAAGTCAGTTTTAATTATTGCAAAATTTTCTTTACTAGTTTAATTACTGCAAGGATGATGGCCATACAAAATTGAAGCATTTTTAGGATTACATGGCACCAATATGTGAAGAGTAATACATACCTTACATTAAATGAAGCATTTTAATGATTGGTTATCTATCTATATGGGAGTTCCTTCTCACCCCTTTAGAGATTTCCCACAAAATGTTTATCATCATTGAATTTTACATCCGCCAGAATCTTTTGCACGGCGAACATTACCATACGCTGACAACTCGAGAAGGTCCATATCGCGACCTGCACCAATTGAGACCAACCATTGTCGTTTACTTTTCTATTTGAACAGATCAATTATGGTATGACAAAAATTATTGTTGGTTCGGTTAACAAAGAACTTTAAGGTTGTGTTATTATTGTCATATTCTACTTCTCTTAGTTGGTGTCCAAACTAACCGCATGTAGAAGAGAAAGATGTACCTGAAACCCTGCAGTAAGCACTTTTCTGGATAAGATCGGATTTGGACAACTCAGTGCGATTTCCCTTGGATCGATTAACTGTTGCCTATAAAATAAAATCACTTTGTAGGAGTTACAATGAAAATATTTCAGAAAAACAGACCAGTTCTTGCCTGAGGAACCTATAACATCAATCAATCCAAAATAAAATACATTCCAGTAATCAGGATGCAGAAATTACATAAAATAGTAATATGAAGGAGTTTCTAATAAATTTATCAAATTAGATGTTTATACAATAGGTATCCCAGCACCCACATATTCACCTGCATACTCGGTCTTATAATGTGACATGTCATGAAGACCAATTTATCAGCCTCCTTGCCAAGTGAATTAACATTAACCAATGAAAGAAAGGTCCTCGTTGCCAAAAAATTAAAGAATGGAGCAAAGAAATAGAATATAGATTACAAACAGAAAAAGTTAAATGATCCATTTATGAGGAAGCCAAAGATTTACCTGCAAAACTTGACAGTTCTCCAATGTGCTTTGCCCTCCCTGCAAATATGCAAATCTAGATTACATATTAGCAGCTCCACAAGGAATAAGTTTTATTTCGGACCATATTTTATAGAATCAAGAACTGATTTGGTTCAAAGTTGCAGGAATATGTCATTCATGTGAATAAACTGCAATAACTATACTCCTTGGATAGGCAAGAAAAAAAAATATTACCGACTGAGGAAGAATAACAGACCCAATAATATTTAGACACTAGTTTTTGTTCTTTTTTATAACACAGAAGTTACCATTAGAAGTACTATAGTGGTTCATAGATATTCTGTAAGAAAAATAAATTAATCTTATTACCAAGCTCCAAAATTCTAAGAGTAGTAGTTCAACTATATTTTTCATCTTTTGTATAAGTAAATAGCAAGTATATTTTTTGTATCTTTTGTTGGATAAATTATAGTGTTAACTTTATCTTCAGATAGTTTTTGTCATTTTATCAAAACATAAAAAAAAAACTCGACTTTTCTACCAAAAAATTCTTCCCCCCCCCCCCCACCCTACAATACTCGTCTAGCTCCGCCACTGAGTAGTTGTACCCTGTGATGTTTTAGCATCTGAATGGGATTGTTTACACCTTCATTGCTGAAGGTTCTGCAGATTTGAGGAAGTCAAATTGGCCCAAATTTTACAGAGCTTTTTCTCAAACTTATCTTGATCTGCTTGATGGATGTTCATCGATCATGGTCATATCTATTGTTAGACACTACCTCAGAATACTAGTCGACAAATACACTTTAGTTTTTCCCAATTCTAGCACTTAACATTCTGGTCTAAGCTAAACTTGAACTGTATGCATGTCTTTTCTCAATAGTGATAAATTACATTTTTCATAGCTTTACTGAAGATATTTGAATTTTATAGAATTTTAAGTTTTTATGTTGAAAACTACTTCTTCAGGTTTCTAACTCAACGGTAGAATACCCGCCTTTTAAGTGCTGCTAGAATCTTATACAAATTGGGATGAAGTGAGGAATTACCATTTTCTGATATTGCTATCATTATTTCTATTTACACAACACGTTAATAGAAAGATGGATAAATCAATAATCATTAAACTTAAAAAACCAAAAAGGTTAAATGTCAATGATCATACAGTATTGAGCTTTAAAAAGAGAGATAACTGAAAATCAAAGTAGTAGGTAAACATGATTTGTTGGGACTCGAATCATGAAATCCAATCAAAATCCATAAACTAAAACCTTGTCATCAAAACCCCACAGTATAACATAATCACATCACCAGTTAAGACCTGACGCTTGAAACGTAATAAATTGAGCATTTTATCAAACATCTGGTAAACAACAGTAAACGTTGATTTGAAACTGAAAACTTACTTTAGAATAAGGAATGATGTGATCATAATCATGGCAGAGGCAACCGGGGCAACCCACAAGCTTTCTGAAAATAGTGTTTCCTAATGGGTCGCGGCGCCATCTATCCGGGTCACGGCCTTTAATCTTCTCCGCCTTCTCCCAGCACTGCTGCTTAACGCTGTAGGGGAAGCTCCTCGGGTTTGGATTCGGGTTGGGCGAGATTTGGAGTGATTCGAAGAGTGAGAGCTCTTCGGTTAGGAGTTCGCGGTCAACAAGGGAGGTTGCTGAAGGTGGATCCGAAAATGACCCGATTGAGGTGGTTGGTCGGGTTCGGGTTGAGGAGGAGGAGGTTTTATTCTTCCTTGTGCTGGTTGGGGAAGCATTTGGCCTCATTTCTGGATGTAACCGGTAAATGGATAAGTGGACCTCTTTGTATAAATGAAATATATATATATATATATATACACGTTGTGGATGCCCATTGCAATTTGAACCTCAAGTTATATGGTGTCAACACAAGAAACTTTCACTTGGTGAAACAAAGAAACAACACATATCTCATTATGTGTCAAGACAAGAAAATGAGTGGCATTGCATCTAATGTGTGTCAAACAATGAAGAAGTAAGGGTGGCAAGGCATGAACAAGTGGAAGCACCTAAGTACAACCATGTATCACAATGCATGTGTAGACACCCATCACTTTTCTTTGCAAGACACATATGAGGCCACCCATCAATTTTCTTTGTATGACATGTGTGCTTTTGAACCCTATAAATAGATGAGTTCATTCCTCATTTTGGAACAACAAGTAGATTGTGGAACAACAAGTAAATGAGGGAATAAGTTTTCTCTACATATAACTTTGTTTACTACAATTTGTTCATCTATTTTATCCTAAGTTTTATAACACGTTATCAGCACGAGTTTGCTCTATAACTCGATTTCAAGTTATCACAATATATCCCACAAACAAGAGAGAAAATAAGCAAAAACCTTTGAGAGGCAAATTCTCGGATTTGAAAACAACAGCTTCGGTTTTTACATCATTCCGACTATTTTAACCGTTGGATCATGCTCAAATTTTAACCGAAGGTTCCTCACACCAGCTTCTTCATTCTGACCGTTCGGATCGTCCTTACAACGTTTGTAGGTGACACGGCATCCATCAGAAGTTGACGCAAAAAGAAGTGGGTTGAAGAAAGTTGCATTTGCCTCTATCCGGAAGGATTAAAATCGACGAACAAGTAATATGTATACTTTATTATAAGTCGTATAAATAACTTGAAATTCGAAGTAATATGCATACTTTATTATACGTAGTATAAATAACTTGAAATTCGAATATGAACAAATTGTATTCGGCTTGAAAGAAAGCCTAATAAGTTTTGAGCTTGAAATAAAGCTTTAAAGTTTAAGCTTGAAAGAAAGCTTCGAAAATCTTGGACTTGAAAGAAAGTCTAGGAAAAGGACTCAAACCCGAAGATTTGAGTATATTTTCGGCTTGAAAGAAAGCCTACTACTTGTGTGCCTCTACAAGGCGAAAAACTCAAACCCGAAGTTTCGAGTATATTTTCGGCTTAAAAGAAAGCCTACTACTCGTGTGCCTCTACTAGGCGAAAAACTCAAACCCGAAGTTTTGAGCTAATTTTCGGCTTGAAAGAAAGCCTACTACTTTTGCGCCTCTGTTAGGCAAAAGACTCAAACCCGGAGATTTGAGAACATTTTCGGCTTGAAAGAAAGATTTGAGTACATTTTAAAGAAAGCTTATTATTTTTGTGCTTGACTCGAAAGAAAGCCTAATAAATTTTAAGCTTGAAAGAAAGCTTTATAAATTTTAAGCTTGAAAGAAAGCTTTATAAATTTTAAGTTTGAAAGAAAGCTTCAAAATTTTAAGCTTGAGAGAAAGCTTCATAAATTTTAAGCTTGAAAGAAAGCTTCAAAGATTTTAAGCTTGAAAGAAAGCTTCATAATGTTTATGCTTGAAAGAAAGCTTCAAAGATTTTAAGCTTGAAAGAAAGCTTTATAAATTTTAAGCTTGAAAGAAAGTTTCATAAATTTTAAGCTTGAAAGAAAGCTTCAAAGATTTTAAGCTTGAAAGAAAGCTTCATAAATTTTATGCTTGAAAGAAAGCTTCAAAGATTTTAAGCTTGAAAGAAAGCTTTATAAATTTTAAGCTTGAAAGAAAGTTTCATAAATTTTAAGCTTGAAAGAAAGCTTCAAAGATTTTAAGCTTGAAAGAAAGCTTCATAAATTTTAAGCTTGAAAGAAAGCTTCAAAGATTTTAAGCTTGAAAGAAAGCTTCAAAGGTTATTAAGCTTGTAACAAAGCTTTGTAAATTTTAGACTTGAAAAAAAAGTCTGGGTGAAAGACTCAAACCTGGAGATTTGAGTATATTTTAAAGAAATCTTATGATCTATTTCTGCTTAAGAAAAATAAATACATATATAATAATAAATAAATAAAAATGAAAAATAACATTGATATGAGCATGAACGATGAAGATATTTGTTTGGTTGACAGTGGGACCACACACACAATTCTTCGAGATAAGAAGTATTTCTCGAATTTGAAATTATCAAAGGCTAATGTTAGTACAATTTGTGGTACAACAAAAATAATTGAAGGCTCCGGAAGAGCCAATATGATATTGCCCGGTGGTACAAATATTTTGATAAAAGAGGCGTTGTATTCTCCGAAATCCAAAAGAAACTTGTTAAGTTTCAAAGATATACGTTTGAATTGATTTCATATTGAAACCATGAATGAGGGGAATATGAAATATCTTTGTATCACATCCATGAGTTCATGCCATAAGCATGTTTCATGCCAGAAGCATGTAATCGAAAAACTCCCAGTTTTCTCATCGGGTTTATATTATGCGACCATAAGAATTTTTGAATCAAATGTTGTATTGAACCGGAAGTTCAATGATTCAAAACTTTTCTCGCTTTGGCATGACCGACTTGGCCACCCGGGAGCAATTATGATGCGCCGAATAATAAAGAATTTGAGCGGCCATCCTTTAAAGAACCAGAAGATTCTTTTGCCGCATGAAAATGTGTGTGTGGCATGCTCATAGGGGAAATTAATTATCAGAACATCTCCTATGAAGATTGATACTGAATCCCCGATGTTTTTACAAAGGATTCATGGAGATATATGTGGGCCTGTAGATCCACCATGCGGACCTTTTCGTTATTTTATGGTCTTGATAGACGCATCTTCGAGATGGTCTCATGTATGACTACTGTCAACGCGTACAATGACTTTTACAAAGCTTCTTGCTCAAATTATAAAATTGAGGGCACAATTTCCTGATTATCCGATAAAGACAATCCGTCTTGATAATGCCGGTGAGTTTACATCTCAGGCATTTGATGATTATTGCATGTCAATTGGAATTGATGTTGAACATTCTGTTGCACATGTTCATACCCCAAATGGCCTAGCTGAGTCATTTATAAGGAGGTTGCAATTAATTGCTAGACCTTTACTTTTGATGTCAAATTTACCCACCTCTGTTTGGGGATATGCAATATTACATGCTGCTTCACTGGTCCGGATTAGACCAAGTTCATTCGAGGCGTATTCGCCATTGCAGCTTGTGACAGGCCAGCAGCCTGATATTTCTCATTTGAAAATATTTGGATGTGCGGTTTATGTTCCAATATCACCGCCACAACGAACAAAAATGGGTCCACAGAGACGACTTGGGATCTACATTGGTTTTGATTCCCCGTCTATTATCAGATATCTTGAGCCCCTGACGGGTGATATATTTAAAGCAAGATATGCTGATAGTATTTTTGATGAGATAGTTTTCCCGCCATTAGGGGGAGATAAGAAGCCGGTTCCTGAAGAACGGCGTGAAATTAAATGGAATGTGTCATCTTTGTCTCATTATGACCCACGTACAAATAATTGTGAGCAAGAAGTAAGAACGATTATACATTTGCAAAATGTTGCAATCAATTGCCGGATGTATTTGTTGATACAAAGAAAATAACAAAATCTCATATACCGGCAGTTAATGCACCAGCACGGATTGATGTCCCTGAAGGACATGTCCCTGCAGGACAATCTGAAAAACCACGAACGAAACGTGGACGCCCGGTTGGTGCGAAAGACAAGAATCCCCGAAGGAAAAAGATACCAGAAGTATGTATTCCTCTTGAAGAGGAAACTGTTTCAAAACAAAGCGCTATAGAAAAATTAACTGATCAGTCTGAAGTAAGAAATGCCCCGGAAGAGGTAAACGAAACTAATGCCCCAGAAGAGGCAAATGAAATTGATGCCCCTGAAGAGGCGATATTTGAAGAGATCTCTTTGAATTATTTAAATACCCGAGAAAACTGGGATAGAAAGAAAGTGATTGTAGACAATGTCTTTGCATATGAGGTCGCACTAGATATTATAAATAAGGATCCCGAAGATCTCGAACCGATATCGGTTGATGAATGTCGACATAGAAATGATTGGCCAAAATGGAAAGATGCGATTCAAGCTGAGCTGAATTCGCTAGAAAATCGCAAAGTTTTTGGACCGATAGTTCGCACGCCCAAAAACATGCAACCGGTCGGGTACAAATGGGTATTTGTACGAAAACGAAATGAGAAAAATGAGATTATGAGATATAAGGCACAACTTGTTGCACAAGGATTCTCACAAAGACCTGGAATTGATTATGATGAAACATATTCCCCTGTGATTGATGTAATCACGTTGCGGTATTTGATTAGCTTTGCAGTCTCTGAAGGACTGGACATGCGTCTCATGGATGTGGTTACCGCATATTTATATGGATCACTTGATAATGATATATATATATGAAAATCCCTGAAGGATCTCATAATCAAATGTCTCATGGATTGTATTCAATCAAATTACAACGATCATTGTACGGACTAAAACAGTATGGCCGGATGTGGTATAATCGGCTCAGTGATTATCTCATAAAAGAAGGATTTGTTAACAATCCAATTTGTCCATGTGTTTTCATTAAAAGATTTGAGAATGGTTTCTCCATTATTGCGGTATATGTGGACGACTTAAATCTTGTGGGGACTCCTGAAGAGCTCACAAAGACCGCAAACTATTTAATGAAAGAATTTGAGATGAAAAATCTCGGAAAAACAAAGTTTTGTCTCGGTCTGCAGATCAAACATTTATCAACTGGAATCTTTATTCATCAATCGGCATATACAGAAAAAATCTTGAAGAGATTTTATATGGACAAAGCTCATCCATTGAGCAGTCCTATGGTTGTCCGTTCTTTGGATATAAAGAAAGAACATTTCCGTCCTCGAGAGGAAAATGAAGAATTTCTTGGTCCTGAAGTACCTTATCTAAGTGCAATTAGAGCCTTGATGTATCTTGCAAATTGTACGAGACCTGATATAGCCTTCTCGGTTAACTTACTGGCAAGGTATAGCTCCGCACCAACACGAAGACATTGAAATGGAGTTAAACACGTATTGCGCTATCGTCGTGGGACAATAGACATGGGTCTATTTTACTCTAGAGATGCCGATGCACATGTAGCAGGTTATGCAGATGCCGGCTATCTTTCTGATCCACACAAAGGAAGATTACAAAGTGGGTATGTATTTACTTGTGGTGGTGCTGCAATATCATGGCGATCTGTTAAACAAACTCTAGCAGCCACTTCTTCCAATCATGCTGAAATTTTGGCATTGCATGAAGCAAGTCGAGAATGTTTATGGCTGAGATCAATGGTTCAATATATCCAAGAATCTTGTGGGTTGTCTTCAACAAAGAATATACCGACATCATTATATGAAGACAATGCTGCTTGTATTGCTCAAATTAAAATTGGATATATCAAAGGAGACAGAACGAAGCACATACCAAAATTTTTCTTTACCCACGAGCTTCAGAAAAATGGTGATATAGACGTTCTTCAGATTCAGTCATGTAACAACTTTGCCGATTTATTCACTAAAGCATTGCCGACTACAACATTCAGGAAGATGGTTTACAATATTGGAATGCGGCGACTTGTGGATCTTATGTCGGCATCAGGGGGAGCGTGTAATTAATGACACTTACACTGTACTCTTTTTCCTTCGTCCAAGTTTTTGTCCCACTGGGTTTTCTTGGCAAGGTTTTAACGAGGCAGTGTTACACGCTTATAAGCCCCTTTTCGAAGATGTACTCTTTTTCCTTCGTTCAAGTTTTTGTCCCAATGGGTTTTTCTTGACAAGGTTTTAACGAGGCATACTCCAGAAGCAATGGACATCCAAGGGGGAGTGTTATGAAATATATACATATGTTGTGGATGCCCAGCAATTTGAACCTCAAGTTATATGGTGTCAACACAAGAAACTTCCACTTGGTGAAACAAAGAAACAACACATATCTCATTATGTGTCAAGACAAGAAAATGAGTGGCATTGCATCTAATGTGTGTCAAGCAATGAAGAAGTAAGGGTGGCAAGGCATGAACAAGTGGAAACACCTAAGTACAACCATGTATCACAATGCATGTGTAGACACCCATCACTTTCCTTTGCAAGACACATATGAGGCCACCCATCAATTTTCTTTGTATGACATGTGTGCTTTTGAACTCTATAAATAGATGAGTTCATTCCTCATTTTGGAACAACAAGTAGATGAGAATACTACAACTTGAAATGAATGAAATGAGGGAATAAGTTTTCTCTACATATAACTTTGTTTACTACAATTTGTTCATCTATTTTATCCTAAGTTTTATAACATAATCCCATTTCTTCAAGAATATTTAACATGAATTCAAACTCTATTTACTTCTTTTTTATTTTTTTTGTCTATTTTTTTTTCTTATGAACTTTAATGGTAAATTTTATGTTTATTATGTGATATAAATTGTACTCTCATTATTTTAAATAATTTATTTTTTGTAAAATCAAAGCAAAATTTGTATAAATTCTTTTTAGAAACAAATAATTATTTTTTATTTAACTTTAAAAAAGGACAGATCATTTTAGAAAGTCAAAATAAATGTTTGTATCTTTTTACTCGCACACAAAATTATTTAAGAAAATACTATAAATACTTACCACATATTTTTTGTTTTCATACATATTAAGAAACTTTATCATTATATATTATATTTTTTTATTATAAAATGTCTCAAATACTCATTATAACGATGAATATTTTTTAACTTTTTATTTTAAAATTCAAACATTTCAATTAATTAAAGGCAAAATTGCAAAAATGGTCTCAAACTAATCACTGATTTTGGATTTTTGTCCCAAACTATTTAATTTGGCGAATTTTGTCCCGTAATTTAATATTTTTGTGGAATATCGTCCCACCATAATTATAAGACGGAATTGTGCATTTGCCGATGAATTATCACATGGCTGCTTAAGTGTCATGATATGATAAATTTTACATGAATAATTACATAATATTGCAGAGTTCGTCCCAAATTAATTACAAGATTGAACGTCATTTTCATTAAATTAGAAATTTAATATTGGGACTAAATTCATACAAAATGGTAAATTATGGAACAAAATTTGGCGAGTTGAAATAGTTTGAGACGAAAAATCAAAATTAGTAATTAGTTTGGGACGATATTCCAAAAAAATATTTAAGACGAAATTCGCCAAGTTAAATAGTTCGGGACGAAAATCCAAAATCAGTAATTAGTTTGGGACTTTTTTTCAATTTTACCTTTAAAATAAAAAGATTTGAGAATGAGGCAATTAATATGAAATTTATGGAGTAATTTTTAAGAGAGAGATACTGAGACAGGCCCCACAAATACAAGAGCGGGCCGGGCCGGGCCATTAAGTCAACGCAGTGAGGGGACTGGGGAGTGGAGGTCGAACGCCATTCGCAGTTTCCGCGATAGAATTAGATTCCTTCTTCTTCCCATTCCCAAACTGTCACACCTGACACGTACACACATACCCTGTATTTTAATAAGCTAATCAGAATTCAGCACCCGGTACTAGTTCAATTCAGATTTTATCTTCTATTTAATAATTAATTTAATTTCATCGTCTAATCCGTCCTTAATTTGTACTGTACCTATCTAATTCGTAATCTGATTCGCGGTTGTTAGTTAATTTGTTCGTCGGTTAAGAATTGCTTTTGAGATCATCCATGGTGAAGGAGACGGAATACTACGATGTATTAGGTGTGAGCCCTACCGCTACCGAAGCCGAAATTAAAAAGGCTTATTATGTGAAGGTCTGTTCTGTTGAATTTATTCAAAGGAATTAATAATTTAAGACTTGTGATTTGATTTCCTATCTATTGGAGTAATCTCTTTCTGTTTTATTGATTGTTTGGGAAATATTTTGCAGCTTAAGCTATAGAAATGCTCTTTACGATTTATCTTATCCTCACTCCATAATCGAACCTTTATAAGAAGGTTTTTTGGTTAAATCTCGATTTTCGTATTTGAAGGGAAGGAAGAGGGGTTTAGAGGAGTGTGGTGCGGAGAGGAAACTATCGAATTTCAGATGCTAATTGAATTGATTAGCGAATGTTATTAACCTCTTTTCAGAAGTTTATAGGTTGCGTTTGAACTACAGGACATAAATTAGTATGATTTTATCGAGCGTTTTAGCTTGGTTTTTTGGTTTTGTTGTGTATGCATTTCTCTATATTGAGATCTTGACGTACCCTCTGGGTTTGCTTTATGATATGATATTGCAAAGAAGTGTTAGAAGAAGTTAGAGGCGGTCTTCCTTATTTCAAATATATGGAGGAAAGTGACGGGTGGAGGGTGCTTTATGACTCTCATTTCACTCTTGTATACGTACATTTCATGTTATAGATAGTGATCCTAATAGGTTTTATTAAGAAGGCCGAAATTGGAATTAAATAGGAGAGTGAAAGAGGGAAGTTAAAGCCGTTAGGTTGGGTCAAATAATGGAAGTTATGATGGTTGAGAGTTTGAAAAAGATGAAGAAAATATAGAGGAAAAAAATGCGTCAAAGGTAAAGAGGAGTTCTACAAAAGAAACTGTGGCTAAACAGTATGGATTTTTGTTGAGAATAACATTTTTTCTCCAAGTTTTGTTTTGCTGCTAATATAATTCATTACTCTTGTTTTGTCCACCACAGTCTACATCAAAGGTTGAGTTTTATTTAGAGCTTTATTTTATAGAATAATATACGGCACTTTAACCGGACATCACTATATTCTAATGCTGAAAAAGGAGGTATTCTGGTCTGACAAGTATCTATATCAGGTGTACTCGACATATGGGGCATATAGAGAAGTCTATAAGGAAAAGTTAATTTGTATTCTGTACAATTAGCTTCTCATTTAGTTAATCTTTTGAAGGTTTAGCATTATAATTTTATTGCTTCGCCGTCTTTGGAAATATGAACTCTCGTAGGTTAAGAGAATTACACATTATCTATGTTCTACTCCTAAATATGACAAGATCTAGTTTTCGGGATTGTTGTCCATTTTCAAATGGGAACTGATTTGCATTGCAGGCTAGGCAGGTTCATCCAGATAAAAATCCAAATGATCCTTTGGCAGCACAAAATTTTCAGGTGAGTTTCTCAACTTTTTCCACTTTTTAGCATTTTTTGTTTTTTTTCCGTGGAAGTTGTATTAATTGAGTATATTAAAGAACATGTGTCGCTTGTTTTTGTCGTAATATTGAAGAGTTGCAATAAAACTTCGTGCTGGATTAAGGGAAATCTGGTTAAGGTGATTGGTTACTTTTTAAATAATAGAGAACACATAACTTTCAACTTATTGATTTCAAAATATTAACGCATTTTAATATTAATTTCGATATATAAATATTAAGAATTTTTATATTTTGGAGCTCCATAGACATTCTGCAATGTAATACTTTTTAGACGTGCCGCTGTCACGAAGTCGCTCCTTCCCTCATTTTTCCTAATAAGAAGAATGAGAATTTGATATATTTGTTATTCATTTTGACACACAAGGGCAATCTCAATATACTTGTTATAAACAAATGAAGAATATCAGTCGAGATGGAAAAGCAGTGAGCAAATATTGCATTATGTAACCAGCATTCTATTTTCTAATACTGTAGAAAAGTATCAAATGTAGATATTTATACATTGTCGAAGTAAGGAACATGGCATATATGTTAGAATAGATTCCATTTTGAGAGAGTCAAAAAAGAGGTGTTCTCTGTTTCAAAACTATGTCTTCAATTTGTATCAGATTCTGGGTGAGGCTTACCAAGTGTTGAGTGATCAATCGCAGCGACAAGCTTACGATGTTTATGGGAAGTCAGGAATTTCAACGTTAGTTTATTTTGTAATTCTCAATGTTTTTAGATTTTGCATTTAACACCCATTTTGAGAAAGTATCTCGTTCTTAATTCCCTTCAGAGAAACAATTATTGATCCTGCAGCAATCTTCGCAATGCTTTTTGGAAGTGAGCTTTTTGAGGAATACATCGGACAGCTTGCCATGGCATCTATGGCTTCCTTGGATGTTTTCACAGGAGGTGAAGAATTTGATGTGAAGAAGTTGCAAGAGAAAATGCGGGTAAAATTTCTGATGTTTCCTAGTTTATTGTAGTTCAATTATCTTTCACTGGTCTATTACTTCCTATCAGTTGTCATAGTTAAGTACAAATGCTACAATGCTGTGATAATGGAAATGTAAGATTAGTAAAGCCAGTGTTTATACTGTATGCTTTCTGCTTTTAAGTTCCTTTTTTGTACTAGATGATGCTTAAAACCATATACTGTGAATTTTGGAGATTTCTTGGTCTAAGTTGTATTTTATTCGTGGTGTTCTTTGCTTAGACGCCAAATATATGGGTTATTATTTTCTGGAACTATTTAACTCTGGTTGAATGGCTGAGAAAACCATTGAATATTCTGGGGTTTTAGATGGTGAAAAAAGATTATAACTTGAAATCCTTTAATTGGGTCATTTATGAGGTTGTGAAGTACTGTGATGGTTTCTTTTGACTTGTTATTTTGTTTCCTAATTTTATAGAATTACTGTTTTAAAGTTTCCATCACTCACCGCAACATTTTTCATTCAACCAAATTTTGGGGTTATTATTGAAATCCTGGCTTTCAGATTCTATAACTTGTTTGCAGCCAGCAAATTTATTTTGCATCATTCTCCTACCATAAAGATAAAGTTGGCCCCTTTGAAGAGGGGCTGGATGAAAAATGCCACAATCTCATTATATTGGTCAGTGAGGAAAGAAATTTCCAGTTTCCTTGTGCTCTTCTCGTCAGATCTATATTTTTTCGTGCTAATGGCGTGGAGGACCTGATAGACAATGACAAGTTTTCATGGTAAAAAAGCCTTGAAAGTTCGAAAAATATTTTCTATATGGTGACTAACATAGTTTTCCATGGAAAACAAGGCATGCGTGACGCGCCAGGCAAAGTTCACCTAGATTAAGTAGTGATTGAACTCTTCCTGCACAGCCATTCATTGTGCAGACCAACATTAAAATTGTCCCTTTAAGATTATTGATGGAATTTTCCATGAACTATGATGGAGAAATTCTTGACAAGTCACTAAATCAAGTTACTAGCAAACCAGTTAGCATCAGTGCAGCTTGTTTGGAGGTTCTTTGTTCATTTTCTTATCCATACTTTTTGATCATATCCCATTTTCATTCAAGTTAAAAGATTTTTTTATGGATCATATTCCATTAACTGTAGTAATTTCTCTGCTTGTAATTGGAAAAATGGCATGGCATACTTTTTCGCTGCCCTAGTTCTCTTTTGACCCATAGCAGACTAGTGCAGTTCGCTTCCTTTAGTACCACCTGAAGAGCTTTCCAGACTATGACCCAGTCAAGAATCTATTTCCTTCAAGATAATAATCAAGGACGTCAAGTTTAATTTCATTTTTAATATCTTCATTCCCTGGATTCTCTTTCTCATATGGAAGTTTGATATGAATTCGGATGTAAGACTTTATTTGGTACCAGGTTCATGTTAAAACAAAGCTTTATGAACTATACGGCTATGTGATCCTCCAGACATTCTTGAGTATTATAATGTTTAGTATATCTATTCCATTTCCTAAGGACTTTCAATCTTGTACATTAGATTGTCCAGAAGGAAAGGGAAGAGAAGCTTGCTGGTATACTCAAAGATCGGCTCAACCTGTATGTCCAAGGAAACAAAGAGGAGTTCATTCACCTTGCTGAAGCCGAAGTGTCAAGGCTTTCCAGTGCTGGTAATATTTCATTAGTGCTGCCTCATTACATATTCTTTTATATTTGGTAGAATTTGTTATCTTGACCTTCTTAAGACTTATTTTTGATTTGGCGTCAATCTTAAATTTTGTCTCTTGTAAAGATCTGGATGCTGTGGTTTGCTAAATGTAATACAGAGGAACCCTTCATCGCTTGAATCCCAACAGAAGAAAACAAATCAACTCAAGATGAAATTCTTTGAATTTCCAAAATATTTCATGAGTGCACCTTTTTCAAATGAATTGATGCAACATTGAGTTCTCGTTCCTGAAAATAGCCACTTACAAAATGATTATCATAAGCCTATTTGCTTTGTTGGAAGTGTGGGAACAAAATGAACAATTTTTTATTTCTTGTCTTGCTAAAGTTAAGGAAGGTCAAGCTTGAGGTTGACGGTGTTATTAGCGGTTCAAGTAAAAGCACACTTATTAAGGTCCGATAAACAGATCAAAATAGAAACGATGATCCTTTTATGACCCAAAGCTCCGAAGCCGGCTAGCCCAACAGACTCGTTAGTAAATTTTCTTGTTTGACCTCCCCTGTATTTGAGCCGCCCAATTGTCACCTTTACTTTTTTCCCACATGAAGCATGCACATATTCTTATTTAGAGCAAGGACTTCAAGTATCATAGTTTAAATTCTAAATCTCAGAAGTATGTTCAGAGCAGACAGATAATTGACACAATGATCATGGATTATCTTTTTCCTCTTTTGTCTAATGATTATCACATCATCTTTCCTTATTAAGTTGTTATCCGATCACTTGGTGCTGCATTTGTAGAATGTCATTTTTCTTATCTTAATGTTCTACTACAGCTTATGGTGTGGATATGCTGAGTACCATTGGCTACATATACGCAAGGCAGGCAGCAAAAGAGCTTGGGAAAAAGGCGATGTACTTAGGTGTGCCATTTGTGGCCGAGTGGTTCCGGAATAAAGGACACTTTATCAAGTCCCAAGTAACTGCTGCAACTGGTAAGCTTTGATCTTCTTGATTTTACCAATAGTTAATTTTCTTTTGCTTCATTTCATTGCCAGATTAAACTTCGAATTTCTTTAGGTGTAATTGCTCTGGTCCAGCTGCAAGAAGATATGAAAAGACAACTAAATGCTGAAGGAAATTACACAGAGGGAGAACTAGAGGAATACATGCAATCCCACAAAAAATTAATGACTGATTCCCTTTGGAAGCTCAATGTAGCGGATATTGAAGCCACCCTATCCCGTGTTTGCCAAATGGTTGTTTTGGAGTTGAAGCTTTTTATTGTTTCCTCTTTTGATGTCTTGATTGAAATGTATGGCTTTATGTTCTCAGGTTTTACAAGACAACAATGCAAAGAAAGAGGAGCTTCGCTTGCGTGCAAAGGGTTTGAAAAACCTTGGCAAGATTTTTCAGGTCAAGCAAATGCCCAACTTCTCGCTAGTTTCTCCACATAGTTATCTGTTTTTTGAATTGAATTATCTTGTGCTTCAGAGCGTGAAATCAACTAATGGAAACGAAACTGAAAATATATCAAGTGATCCGCTGCTGAGATTGAATGAAAGTGGCTCAAGCAACAATACAAGATCTGCCTACAACGAAGAGGTGTCTCATAATGCAACTGCGACCCAGGTACAACTGTCCACCCCCTCGTAGAAAAGCCACTTCGAATTTGATATTAAACATAACTGTATAATTTTCAAAAGACTTATGGATTATGCATAAAAAAAATTGGTTCAAGTAGGGACGATCCTTTTTCATTTCTTGCACACAAGATCATGTTTCCATTTTTAAAAGAAATCAGGATTAAATCCTTTTAAACTCACTCATTTTTTGTTAATTTTTTGGTGGAATTTTCAGAGTCCATACGTTGAAGCTCCCTCATCGAACAACTTCCCATTGCCGACTGCACCACCTGGTGCTCATAAACAACCATAAACATATTGTCTAATTAAGATAATTTCAGTTGAAGCTTAGTGGATGTGGGTATGTATTTTTTCTTGTTATGTGTATATCATTTATTTAGTGTGGTTGTATCATATCATGTATAAATTGTGGAGACTCTTGTCTAACCCATTTCAAGCTGGTATGCATTTTTGTGCATTTATCCAAGAGAAAGGAAAAAATCTGGTATAATAGCCTTTGATATTATTCAATTATTACTGATATTTACTAGTTCAATCCTAATCTTCGTAGTTTAACTTTCTTCTTACTTTGACAGTTATTGAATAGCTTCAAATAAATTTATGATATAATGATTGATGTAATAATTCTTTACGTGTATTTTATTCAAATAAATATAAATATAACTAAAACTCAATTCCTCAAAAGGGTTTCTTATAAAATGTATGCATAGTTTACAAAAGTTTCCATGCAAATTAATGTTCAAATTAGTCACATGAAAAACATTCTCTAACAAACATTCACAAATTGAATAGTTTATAACATTTAACACTAAATTATGAAGTTGAACATGGAACATCCTTATGAAGAGGTTTCAGAGCATTTCAAATCCACTTCCCTATGCTCATCCACTTTCATTTCATCCTGAAAATAACAAGAGAATCAAAGGTATTAAGCAGCCGGAATAATTCCTACAATTTCTTTAACAAACTCATTCACTAAAAGGTAAATATAGCCCAAATTAAGTCGCAGTTGGTTAAACTATATGATTCGGGCATTTAAATTTTCTGTTATTCATTAGTTGTATTCTTGCGAATCTGAAGCTTCACCATTTTCATTTATAGAATAAGAAAAAAAGAAAAAAAAAGAAAAAAAAAAAGAAAAGGAAGAGTAAGAAGTACCATGTCTTTTGCTTCAGGCTCAATAAATTCATTCTTCACTCTGGTAGGCAAAGGCTTACTGTATGGGCATACAAATAATAGATACGTTTAGAGACAAGAATTGTAATGATAAGAAAGTGCGTGAAGGATGATGTTTACCGTTCGTCAACGTCCATGTCCGAGTCGGGATCAGATCTTTCATCTTCGCCATCGTGATCTTCATCCATCTGTATACCAACATGCAAGTAATACATTAGATTACGTTCAAATATAAGACCTTTTCCTATTCACAAAGGACACTATGCATTTTTAACTACTTAGATAAAAGAGGCAACTAAAGTTTAAAAGACTTAAAAACTGCGGGCTAATATTAGATTTCATCTACCCTTTTGATATATTGTACTAATAAGTGCTTATCAATACCATTACACGTAATTGTATTACACTCCAAAATATATGCCAGTATATATTCATATCTGTAGACAATTTAGGATACAGAGATCACGTGCAATGCAGCTCTTTACATCGGGGAGCAGAAAGATTAAGTTCCAATTTTATTGAGAAAGTTTAGGGAGACTATACATGGTCAAGTTTAGCCTCTTAGACTTTTAGAAATTTCTAAAAGAGACGCATACTGCAGGTGAAATAAACAGAACAGCATAAATGAGCAGTCATTTTATTTAGGCTCCGGAAGAAAACACGTCATTTTCTGTGGCCATAATATATCATTGATCACGCCATGCATTCGTTTAGTAGTATAAGATGTTTTTGGGCTCCAGAGGAGAATGTGTCATTTAATGGTTCTGAAAATGAATA
This sequence comes from Penstemon barbatus, assembly GCA_003313485.2. Classification (NCBI taxonomy): domain Eukaryota; kingdom Viridiplantae; phylum Streptophyta; class Magnoliopsida; order Lamiales; family Plantaginaceae; genus Penstemon; species Penstemon barbatus. The sequence goes on along the minus strand of CM064878.1, from coordinate 22,301,316 downwards.
TTGCGATACTTAGGTATAGTAATCTCAAAGTTCAGAGAAAATTCTTCACCTAAGCTCATTTGGTACAATGTTATGCAAATAGAGGTAGCTCTGGCAAAAAAATCAATTTTGCTTTGCAGAAGAAAAAGAGGCACTTCAAGATAGCATGTAAATATTGGTAACAAGTTAAATTTCGATAAGCAATAGATATATTTCAGGTCATTAAGCAACTCAGACATGAAGCTATCAAAGAAAGGAAATTCTATCATGTAACAGGTCCAGCCAAACGCGGTCCATTATAGGGTAAGTCATTCAAATTTACATGTGATTAGTAGATTTGGCCAAACTGGTTCGAGGATAGACATTTCCCCCAAAGAAGGTAAAGATAGAACACAAATGAGAAGCTTGAGTAGGTTCTCTCAAGTAAAACTAACCTCTGGAAGATCAGTATCTGGTGGTCGCTCCTGGAACTGGACACTTGGTGCATGTTGAAGCTTTGAAAGATATTCAAGAAGTTTGGATCTAATATCTTCCAATATAGGACGAGAATTCTTATTCTCCATGTTACTTGGAGCAACATGCAGAGTATAATCTGGGCCAAAATACTCGTAATATTCATGCTGTGGCATCTTGTCCTCAAGTTCAATCCCAAGTGCTACACCCGTCTGTCAATTTGGATGAACATTCAATCAATTGTAAGATACTCTACCGTAAAAACAAAGTGTGCGTGCGTGCAGATCAGCATACTATATCTAAGAAATTATTCTGTTTCGTTACATTTTGCCAAGGAAATAAGATAGGTTTATGTAACTTTTATTTATATCTTCCCTAGTGTATGGGGTGTGTGTCTGTTTCTTTATATTTTCATGCAGAGCTAGATTTTAGTGCTTCTCCACTGAGAGCTTGTTTTTATAGAAGTAAAGTCATATAGTCAAGTGAAGACTCAACAAAGAAATCAGTAAAATCCTTTCCTACCAGAACAGCTTGAGATAAAAAAATCCCAGTTACTCAGACCAAACATCTTACTGTTTCACTCGTTACAAGAGTTACACTAATTGTGATAATATGGTAGTTTGCATTTCACTTTTTCAATAATTGAAGGATCCAACAGTAGTGGAAAACCTCTGTTGACACTGGATTTTAAGGTAAGAGCTAGCTCATGGTTTAAGCATCTTCACAAGCAACATTTAGCACAAGTATGACAAATTCTGTTAATGTATATGCTTTCCTAAAGAAAGATTATGTGAAATGGAAAGGAAAACCTCCGTGCATATATACACATACATGTAACATGTTGACACTCTATTAAGCATAAGGCAGTAAATTAAGTTTCTTAAGTTAAAATAACCCAAGTAGATTCTCTGTTCGGACAATGGGTTAACCAAAACCACTGTAAAATCCCAATTAATAGTGCACATAGATTTGAAGAGAAAGCTATATGCAAATATTTCAAATAATTCAGACAGAAAAATGAATAGATACATATTTTATCTTGTATGGTTGCCACAATAAGAATATGTGTTTACCTCATAACACCAACAACGAGCAACATTACGTATTGTGTAGCCACCTCCACCCAACAAAAGTAGCGGCACATTAAAAGATCTCATAAATTTAACACATTCTGCATGACCTTTGATGGAGAGATTAAAACAGCCTAACCGATCTCCAGAAAGAGAGTCTGCACCACACTGTAATACTACAGCACCAGGCCTAAAAACTTCCATCACTTTGGCCATTATTGGCTTAAACAGAGACTGATAGCTTTCGTCATCAATTCCATCATCTAGCGGAACATTAAGAGAGTAATATTTCCCCTTTCCAAATCCAACGTCACGTATATCCCCAGTTCCAGGAAAATAGTCTCCAAATTTATGGAAAGAAACAGTCATGACCCTATCTGTAGTGTAAAACGCTTCCTCGACACCATCACCGTGATGAATGTCAATATCTACATATAAAACACGCTGCAGAAAAGAAAAAGAAAATTATTAAAAGATTAATGTAAACAATGTAGACCAACAATTTATCCAATTCAATTTTGCATAAGAGTGAACTATTAAAACTAATATCTTGCCAGTTAAGAAAATTAAAGGAAAGAGATTATTGGAATCAACTATCAATATTTCCACCCAAAGCCAGCAACTGAAATGATAAGGCGTGACAATGGTAAATACGCACCTATAAACTCCAAGATAGTAGCCTTTGGACCAGCAATGAAACAACAAAGAAGACAAGCCATACGACTAAAAATAAAATCTTAATAGAAATGAAAAATTATATATACACAATGGTTTGCTATAGAAGATTAAAATAACTAGCATTTGTATCAAGAGGCCAGTGGCAAAACTTCCTTCAGAGAAGCAAGAAAATCGTATACAATGAAAAAGCAATAACTTCACATGCTTAGGATAAGTCTCAACCATATGTAACCTACAGTCAACACAAGCTTGGGATCAAAGAGAGAAATGGTAAAAGAGGGTTCAAAACACATAGCTTACCCATTACATGCTATCAATTCTAGATTTCTCACATTCATATAACCCAAAAAACATAAAACGGGAAAGGGGTATATGAAAGGATACCAACCTCATGCACTTTCAGAAGTTCCAAGATAGCCAACACTATATCATTCACATAGCAAAAACCAGAAGCCTCGCATTTCTTCGCATGATGTAACCCACCAGCCCAATTAAGTGCTATATCACAGTGTCCATGATTTAACTTCACCGCCCCACCAACAGAACCACCAGCATAAGTTTGGCAAAAGGAATAGAGACCATCAAACACGGGACAGTCTTCGCCAACATTAAATCTCTTAAGATGCCGAAGCTGTTCCTGCTGTGTTTCAGGGGTGATGCTCCTCAAGAATGAAACGTAATCGTCAGCATGAAATCTGCAAAGATCTTTGTCTCTTGCAGGATTGGGCTTGAGAACGTGCATATGCTGTAGCAACCCGTAGTGAGCTAGAAGAGCGTGTGTCATACGGATCCTGTGAGGCTTCATCGGGTGCCCTTGTCCGTAATAGTAATTGCCAACCTCAGGGTCATAGAAATAACTCACTTTACGCTTGACTCCATCGGGTCCAGATGGTAAAGAATTGCCTCCAGTTTCCATTGACCAATCCCAAAAAAATTTATACTATTATTGTAACGTGTAACCTGAAGACAACAGCAATAAGAAACTAGGGCTAGCTAAAAAAAACAAGGGAACCCAGAAATACTTTCTCGAACTATCAACAAAAGCTACAACGATTCGGTAATTGCGGTTAATTTTATTCAGTAAGTAATGCAGAGCAGTTCTACCTCTACCTCAATCAAACTAGCAACTGAAATTTAAGTCCTAAATTTTGTATTCCAAATCTTTGCATATATAGAGATATGTGTATGTAATTATCCACACCATTAGAGATTGAAAATGATAAGGAAATAAATGCACAGAGAAATTTTACCTGAAGTAGATAGAGGTGGAAAGCAACAGAGCAAGAGAGATATACAGATACTGCACTGCGCTATGACCTATACAACTGGAAGGAAGGAGGAGGTTCCGAACTTTAATTGTAATTAGCATGTATATATTATTGATTTACATGTTTTTATTGGTTATAAAAATATATATATTATTGAATTACATGTTTTTATTGGTTATAAACTATTCTTTATTGTTTTTTCCATTTTTCATCGATATATTTTGTTTGTCCGATTTAAACCATTTTTCTACACCTTTTTGTTTTTGTCGATTTTAAACTTGTTTTCTTCGATTTCACTCGTTTTTTTACCAGTGTAACTGTGTTCACTTCTTGCTCGCGATTTTAACTAACTTTACCTGAAATTTCATTGATATCACCGACTTTACCATTTTTTGCAAATTTTCACTCGTTTCTTTTTAATGATTTTTCCGTTTAACCAAATTTAATCCATTTTTCACGAATTTCACCCAAATATTCATCGATTTCACTTGTAATTACTGATTTCACGCCCACTTTGTACTCATGTCGCCAGTTTTTCATCAGCTTCACTGATGTTCACCAATTTCACCCAGATTTACATTGATGTCATACGCTTTCACCGATTTTATAGATCTTTTATCAGTTTCATCATTTTTCGTTAATTTTCACCCATTTTTCATCAATTGTATTCCATAAACAATCGACTTTATGCATGTCTTGATATTCTTTAGATTTTGCTTCTCCAGCAAAAAAAAATTACGAACTACATTTTGTGTTCATTCATAAATAACATGCGATTCTTTTTTACATATATTTAAAAGAATTTGAATCTTTTTGGCTTTTTGTTCTTAGAAGAGTATTTATAACTTATATTGTAATAAATCTTTAAGTGATACAAATAATATTATATTAATAAAAAATATGATGCTAAATCATAGTAATTTGCATATGTTTTAGGAGCTATTTATCATAATAAAAGTCTTTTCTTTTTTTCTTATGGTTCATTTTTTGTGTTATAGAAAAAATTATAAAAGTTGATGTAAGAGATAATTTCTAAATTTTAAGAGTTGATGTAATAGATAACAAAATGAAGATCGAATGTATAACTTATTCTCATTTGATTTTATGAATTACTTTATATGATTTTGAATATACCGCTAATTTTCTATTTTCATACATCTATATCTATATCTATACTCTATATCTATTCTATATCTATATCTATTATTATTACTAATACTAAAAGTGTGAATATTTTAAGTTTTTTTTTTTGTGAAGACAAAAATGCCCTTATTCAACTTGTAAAGTATAATAAAAAATATAATCAAACATGAATTTTCCTTAAATTTTCTCATCAAAAATTTGGTAGGAAAATATTTTAAGAAAATTTGTGTTTTTTTTTGTGAAGACAAAAATGCCCTTATTCAACTTGTAAAGTATAATAAAAAATATAATCAAACATGAATTTCCTTAAATTTTCTCATAAAAAATTTGGTAGGAAAATATTTTAAGAAAATTTGTAACTTCATTTCCTCCTAACCAAGCACCATGAATATGGAAGAAAAACAAAACTAAATTCAAATTAAACTATATTAACTCTAATAAATAAAAAATTAACTCTTACATCACTTTTATAATTTCATTATTGTTCTCTTATAACACAAAAAAAAAAAAAAAAAAAAAAACACTATTATATTGAATAGTTGCTAAATTATATATGTAAAATTTTTATAATGTATTATCAAAATGTTGTTATGTGCAAAATATTATTTGTATCATTTAAAGATTCAGTACAATATGTCACTCCTTAAAAAAAATTATATTCTCTTAAATATCATAAAACTTGTTCAAGTAGAATCGCATCTTACCTATGAATGAACAAAAATGTTTATGACTTAGTAAACTAAGTAATCTTTATTTGACATGAGAAACAGTACCTCAATTTTTCATGGAAATCTTTTCGACAAAAACGTGTGATTAAGTGAAAAAACGGATATGAGAATTGGTGAAACCGTTCAAATAAATTTGATGTAATTGATGAAAATATGTGAAATCGATCTGGATGAAATTTATGAACGGTGAAGTAGGTGAATAAAAGAGGCAAATCAGTAATAAAAAGTGCCAGTAAAATCGATAATTACATGTGAAATCGATGAAAATTCGGGTGATATTTGTGAAAACATGGGAAACAAATCGGTGAAATCAGTGAAAAACGGGTGAAATATATGAAGAATGGGTTAAATCATTGAATAAATGTTAAAGTCTATGAAATCAATGAAAATTCAAGTGAAATCAGTGAAATATAAGTTAAACTGATAAAAATAAATAAAAGGAAAAAAGTTTAACTAGCAAAACAGTGTGAACTAAACCACTAGAAAATTTTCGTCTTTTTTGTTTGAATATGAAAAAACAAAAGAAATTGATGAAAATAGGAAAAACAATGTACAATAGGGTATAATTGATCAAAAACGAGTAAATCAGTAAAACAATATAAAACCAGTAAAAAAAATCAATGAAATTGAATTAAACTAATTAGTATAATAAGTGAAATGGCTTAGATCGATAAAGAAATATCTTTCAAATGATAAGACAAGTGAAATAATTTGAGATTACTTAAAAGTAATTGAAGATGTATAATTATTTGAGTTGAAAATTCGATAAATTCATGTGAAATCGATGAAAATTCAAGTGAAATTAGTGACAAAAATGGATGATATCGGTGAAACGATGAAATTTCATAAAAAATGATGAAATAGGTGAAAAATGGGTAAAATCGGTGAAAAAGGCTAAAGTCGGCGAAAACATGTGAAAATTGGTTAAACTGGTAAAAATGAGTGAAATCAATATAACAAAAAAAATTCAACCAACGAAAACAAAATCAAACCAAGAGATAAATGGTTTAAACAAAAAAAAACTAAAGAAATCGATGAAAATTCCCATGATGAAGTTAATAAATTGAATGGCAGTCATTAATATGTGGTATTTTATGATATAATGAAGTTAAATTTACTCTGATTTACAGCAAAATACCACTGAAATTAAATAGACATGTACAACGTATGTAATGGTATGTGAAATCATAAATACATTTGAAATCGATAAAATGGGTAAAATTTGTGAAAAATGGATGAAAAAGAGTAAAATCAATTAAAATAAAGATAAAGTTTGTGAAAATATTTGAAATCAATTAAAATTAGTTCCAATGGAATTTCTAAGAAAAATGATGAATTCAGTAAAATTTGGTAAAACCGGTGAAAAAAGGGTAAAATCGGTCAAAAAACGTAAAGTTGGTAAGAACATATTTAATCAATGAAAAATTCTGGTGAATAACATGTGAAATTAGTGAAAACACATGAAAAATAGGTAAAAATAATAAAAATGAGTGAAATCAGTTAAAGAAATAGTATAACTGGTGAAATCGGTAGAAAATGGTTTACACTAAATAAGAAATACAAAAGAAATGGACTAAAAATGAGAAAACAATGAAAAATATTATAAGCTGTAAAAAAAGGGATAAATTGCTAAAAAAATAAACCGGTAAATTATTTTAAAGAAACAGATAAAATCAGTCAAAAAAGCTTGAAGTCGGCGAAACATGTTTAATCGATGAAAAATTTAGGTGAATAACATGTGAAATAGGTGAAAACGAGTTAAACTTTAACCAACAAAAACAAGGTGAAATAAAAAAAAATGGTTTAGATTGGAAAAAAAGATCGATGAAAAAGGGAAAACAATGAAAAATATTATAATAGATAAAAAATGGAAAAATCGACAAAAAAAAAAACAGTGAAAACATATGAAACGATGAAACTTCGGTTGAAATTGGTGAACACTTGTGAAGTTTGTGAAAAAACCGGTGAAACCAGTAAGAAAAAATGATCGTGAAATCGATGAAAGTTCAAGTGAAATTTATGAAGAAACGGATGAAACATGTGACATCGGTGAATAACGGATAAACTTGACATGAAAACTACTATAATGTAATGAACTAAAAAAGTTCTTATGATCTTATTTGAACCAATTTTATAAGATGTAATGAATAAATTATTCATCATTTTATATTTATTATAACTATTCAAAGTCATCATTTTTTTTTATAAATTAATAATAATAAATTTCATAAAAAATAAATTGACCAATATATGATATTCTATGAAATAAAAATAGCTAATTTTACTCTAATTTATGAAAAATACCCATGAAATTAAAACTAGACACGTACAACGTACGTGCACCTTTCTAGTTACAATAAATAACGCATCAACAGACAATTAAAACATTAAATCCGAGCAACCCAAATCAAAGATTTTAGAAATCTGTGATATATTTTTTATAAGTATTAGAGCTATCAAAAACACTTATTTAGCTTAACTTCGTTTAAGGAAATAAAGCTAGAACAGTATTAAAACAATGGTATGCACGAAATGTATGTATATTGTATTTTCGATCACGAAGATAGTAAATTATAAGGTCTGTTCAAGTATTACAGGATGTCGTAGCTACAAGAGTTACAATAGGTTCCTAACGTGCTAACTCGAGCAAGGTGCCTTGGGATGCGTGTCTAATGTCATTAAATGCACTTGGTATATATAGGTGTATGGTGGGACTAGGTGATCCGTCCGCAGTAGAGTATGCCTCGGCCAGAAGCCCAGGCCCCTTTTCCAGGCCCAAGCTGCAGCTCGGTACTTGTGTAGATCGGATAAGCAGTTCTCGATCTCGACAGCTTTATAGGTCGGAAACTGACTTGCGTAGATCAAAAACTGGCGACAAAATGAGGGATAATAGTTAATTTGGGATATTACGGAATATCCCTCGTCAAACATTTTTCTATATTATGTGATTTTTTAGAGTTTTTCACCTTTTCAATAGTAATCACTCTTGGTCAATCATAATCTTTGCAAAAGCAACAAAAGTAGTGTCGCTTTTGAGAAACAATCGTACAAAATCAATTATTCTTTAATCATGTTTATAATATTTAATTATTATTATTATTATCATTACAAAAGTATGAATAATTTAAGCTTTTTTTTTTTTAAAATAAAAATGCCCTTATTCAAGTTACAAAGTAATATTGATAAAATATAATTAGAAATTAATTTTTTCATCAAATTGATAAAAATAAATATTTTGATAAGAAAATATTTTTTTACACTGCAGAAAATAGAAAAAAAAATCGTAAATTCATTCCTGCTAACCAAACACCATATGGGAAAATAAAAGGTACATTTCCCTCAACCAAAATAATTGAAGGAGAATATGTGGATCCATATGGAGCAAATGACCGTTTGCAATCAGGGCCGGCCCTAGATATTTGGGGGCCTTAAATTTGGGGCCCGTTATTTTAAAAAATTTATAATCAATTTATTTTTTCAAAGGCAAACAACATATTATTTTTTAGATAGATAATAACAAACTTATTTAACTTTTAAAAGATTCAACCGTGATTTTTTTTGTATAATTTTTAATATTAAAAATATTATTTTAGCCGAAACAAATTTTACAAGTATATGTACATACTTAACTCTATTTCATCCTTTTACAAATATCATAATTGATTGCTTATCTTTATTTCAATTCGTGACATTATTAACTCTATTAATTATATATTATCTTGTATAGAAAAAGTTATACATCATATATAAAACTAAAAACAAGATGCACATACATATAATAATATGGATGGGGCTAGACCAATTTTAATGGGGATGAAATTCTTTTTTGCAGTGTACTAAGTGAGAAAGTAATAAGCAGAAAAATTAAATTTCAAAGAAAAAAACCATACTCGTTTTATAATAATTAAGAAAGAAATTTTTTTTTTTTGAAGTACTTATTAAGAAAAAAAATTGACAAGAAATCATTAAATTAGAAAGAAATTAAAAGAATAATTACTATGAAAGAGAAATTTAAAAGACGAACATTATTACAAAAAAAAAATGTGAAATAACATAAAAAATAAAATATGAGAAAAAAACTCAATATTAGGATTTGAACCTTAGACCTCCTACTCATCATGAGAAGGCCTTACCAAGCTAACCAAGATATATGTTTTGTATGTAAAATTAATAAAATTAAAAATATTGAATTTTTAAATTTTTTTTAAAGGCCTATACATAAATTTTGGGGCCCTCCGAACCGGGGGCCCTAGGCGCCGGCCTAAGTTGCCTAGCACTTGGGCCGGGCCTGTTTGCAATTAACTAAAAGGGAAAAGCAATTTACTGAAAGAGAGAAGACATAAACACGTTATATGCAATTTAGTTTTCCATTTTTTCTTTTATTAGGTTTACGCTTTTGCTAGTTAAGTCAGCGTTCACGCTTTAGCTTGGCAGTTATTATATACGTTAGTCAGTAGAGATTATTTAGTATAACCGTTAGCACCACGTCATCAAATACACGTGGTGCAGCCCACCAATACACTTGAAACATGTGGATTGATAATCCACATCACCCTATATTCTAGCCATGTTCCAAAAAAATAGGGATTCAGAAAATTGTGTTCACATTGCCAGAACATAGGTGATGTGGATTATTAATCCACATGTCCCAAGTGTATTGATGGGCTGCACCACGTGTACTTGATGACGTGGTGCAGCGATTAACGATTGTACTAAATAATTTCTCGTTAGTCAGAGCCCTAGTCTATTTAAGCAGGAGTTGCCCTTTCTTCTATGTAATTTTACTTTCAATAATTCTAGTTCAAGTCTTTACTTTTCGGACTTTTGGCAACATGCACCCTTGACAATGGGTTATTTAGCAGATGATACCATTGAAATTAAGTTTGGCAAAATACACCTCAAAATACATAAGTTTTGGCAGAGTGTACCCTTTTAATCTTTTTTGGCCAAAGAAATTGCCGGAAAATCGAAAATTCTGATTTATTTTTTTGGTGGTAAAAGTTTGGGTGGGTTCGGCTCCGGTTGCCACCACGGGCCATGTCATGACTCAGGGACCAAAGGTCGCTTACAGAGGTTCTTACATATTGCTCACCAACACAGCCCTCACGTCGGCAGTGAGAATCGAACTCACAACCTTCTGAGGGGAAGGAGCCCGTTCCTTACCAACTGAGCCAACATGTGTTGGTGAAAATTCTAATAATTGGCCATTTGGCTTGGTTCTGGCTCGATCTCGCCGGTCTCACGAAACTGAGCCAGAACTCTTTAAGTTGGAGTTTACAAAAGGCATGAAACTCATCACAAACCTATATTCAAATTCTTGAAACTTATAAAATATTTATTTGACATATACCATCTATTTTCCCCATCAAACTCTTTTGAAAAAAAAATATTGATTTGACACTTACCACCTATGAAGCACGGATACTTCAAAAAATAGCAAGCTGAAGAGTCGTACTCGCCTTCATAAAAAAAATAAAAAAAAATCGGATACTCGAATCCGACTCGGTCAACTGCTGAGTCGACACGGTCAAGGACTCGACGGGGGTTTTCTGCAATTTTTTATAAAATCTTGGGTTGAAAATACAAATTACACACCTAAATAATAAAAAATTGAATTGAAACTATACTTTCCTAATTGAGTTCCTGACTTCCTTGTTCCTTCCTTCTTCCTGTTTCATCCAAAATTCAAATCGGCAAATCCAAAGACCAGATCGATCTTTGGATCTGGAACAAAACAAATCGTTCTTGAACATTTTGTAATAAAACCATAACCTTCACTAGAAACATGGTGCAAAACTTGCGAAAAGAATTTAAAGGTAACAACAATCTAACAGGCGCTATTCACAAATACATTCAAGCTGCGCAGTTCACATAATCTGAGCCAGAATAAGTCAACACCCAAATTACACTGCTAAATGAGTTCTCCAATTAGGTCCCTTTTTATTTTAAATTGAAAACTTGAACCTGAAAAAAGAGAAGTATTAAAATTTGTCTTATGAATCATGCAAAAACCATGATTCATTTAACACTTGGTGGTGGTAGTACAAGAGGAATATCAGCTAATGAAAATACAAACTCAAATTCTAAGTAGAAACGGAAGGAAGAAAATATTACCCGGATCAAAAGGGACAAGCTTTAATCACTCTGAAAAACCATATATGTAAACGGGTATGTTGAAAAAGACAAATTTTGAGAAGACGATGATACGATCTCAAGGTCTCCCAAATAATCCTTACAAGCAGTAAGAAGAATTGTGCAAAATAATAATGTCTCAATAATAATAAAACGTTCAGAGTTCTCAACAATATATGCAAACTACTTAGGACTTAGAGTCCAAACTCCCTAGACTACCTCCTAACTAATAAAACGATAAATATGAAATAAATACTAATAACTAGAAATACTAATAAGAGATCCAATTTAGCCCTTGTAACGTGGGTTCGGTTTTGGCGCACGTTCGCTGCGCCGAACCGTAACATTCCCCTCCTCTTCAAAACGAACCTTGTCCTCAAGGTTCAACTCCGGAAACCGCTTTGCGAGCACCCCCATTGCTTCCCAAGTGGCATCCTCCTCCGGCAATGTCTTCCAATGGACCAATACCTCTCGAATCTGACCACCATTCCCCGCCACTGTACGTGTATCCAGAATCTTCTCCGGTTCAATCACTGGCCCTCCATCAGCCTCGTACGGTGGTAAAGTTGGTGTCACTTCTCCTCTGTCCCCAATCTTCCTCCGCAATAATGAAACATGAAAGACAGGATGAATCTTTGATGTCTCCGGTAATTCCAATCGATAAGCTACTTGTCCCACCTTTGCGACCACTTGGAATGGTCCATAAAAACGACTAGCCAACTTCTGATAAACCCGTTTAAACATTGAATGTTGCCGATAAGGTTGGAGGCGTAGGTAGACCCAATCCCCGACCTCAAACTTCTCCTCACGTCGATGTTTGTCCGCCACCTGTTTCATTCGATTTCTAGCTGCAGCCAAGTTATGTTTCAGCTCCCCTAATATCTCATCCCGCGACCGAAGGTTTCGATCTACCTCGTGAACAGCAGCAGTTCCAGGTAGGTAATGGATTAAGGTTGGGGGAGGACGTCCGTATACAGCTTCAAACGGTGACATACCAATAGATTGATGGAAAGATGAGTTGAACCAAAACTCAGCCCATGCTAAATACTCCTCCCATTGCCGCGGTTTAAGGCAAGCGAAACAACGTAGGTACTGTTCCAGGCTTCGGTTTACCACCTCTGTCTGCCCATCCGTCTCCGGGTGATAAGCGGAGCTCGTCTTCAATTCAGTTCCTTGCAACCGAAATAACTCTCTCCAAAACTTACTCAAGAACACCTTATCCCGATCCGACACAATCGATTCCGGTAAACCATGTAATTTCACTATTCCACGCACAAAAATGTTGGCCACGTCTTTTGCTGAAAAAGGATGTGTAAGAGTTAGAAAGTGTGCGTACTTTGACAGTCGATCTACCACCACCAAAATCGTATCCTTGCCTCTCGATTTTGGTAATCCTTCAATAAAATCCATACTAATATCCGACCAAATAACATTTGGCATCGGTAATGGTTCGAGCAAACCCGCAGGCTTACGGTGATCGGCTTTATTCCGTTGACAGACATCACATTCTCTAATATATTTTCGGACATCACTCCTTAGTCCAGGCCATGTGAACAACTGTGAGATCCGCTTCCATGTCCTTAACATACCCGAATGTCCAGCCGAAGGTGAACAATGAAATTCATGTAATAATTTTTCCCGCAAAGGAATCACTTCCGGCAGCATCGCCCTTCCTTTATACCAAACGCACCCATTTTTTAGTGCATGTCCCTCCGACCCAAGAGGGTCGCTTTCCAGCTTCAGCCTCAAATCCTTAAGGTACGGATCTCCCAAAGTGGCTCGAGCTAACTCTTCCCAAACAGCCCAAGTAGGTGTTGTTATCGCTGCAAGTTCGCCCTCACTCGGTTCACGTCGTGATAAAGCATCGGCTGCGCTGTTCTCTTTTCCCGGTTTGTAAACAATTTCATAATCGAAGCCAAGGAGCTTGGCTATCCATTTTTGTTGCTCCGGTGTTGTAATGCGTTGCTCCAACAAGCAGCGCAAACTCCTATGATCAGTGCAAATTCGGAACCTCCTCCCAAGTAAATATGGTCGCCAACTCCGCACTGCCTCAAGTATAGCCAACATTTCCTTTTCGTAAGTAGACCAAGCTCTTTTCTTCTCGCTAATTCCCTTACTAATGTAAGCTATTGGTCGACCATTCTGACTCAGTACTGCCCCTATTCCTTCCCCCGAAGCGTCAGTCTCGATAACAAAATCTTCCTCAAAGTTCGGTAGAGCGAGCACGGGTGTATGAGTCATGGCGTGTTTCAGCGTTTCAAATGCCACTTGCGCTGCTCCGTTCCATTCGAACCTCCCCTTTTTTAATAAATTTGTCAATGGTTTCGCTATTGCCCCATAATCCCGCACGAACTTGCGGTAATACCCTGTCAACCCCAAAAATCCTCGAAGGGCCCGTACCGTAGAAGGTTGAGGCCAGTCCACCATCGCTTGAACCTTATGCTGATCCACCCTAACTCCCTCACGAGAAATCCAGTGCCCCAAGTATTCCACCTGTTTCTGACCGAAGCAACACTTACTAAGTTTGACATAAAAATGCTCATTCCTCAATATTTGCATAGTTACCGTCAAATGCTCTAAGTGTTCCTCCCACGTTTTGCTGTAAACCAATATATCGTCGAAGAAAACCAAGAGAAATCGGCGTAGATAAGGACGAAATATCTCGTTCATAGCTGCCTGGAACGTTGATGGCGCATTGCAGAGGCCGAAGGACATTACTAAGTATTCGTAATGTCCGTTGTGGGCTCGAAAAGCTGTCTTATGAATATCCTCGGGGTGGACACGGATCTGATGGTACCCTGCTCTCGGATCCAACTTGCTAAAGAATTCTGCCCCATGTAATTCGTCAAGCATGTCGTCTACAGTCGGAATAGGGAATCGATCTTTAATAGTAGTGTCGTTCAGGCTCCGATATGATAGAAATAGTGTCCTGCAAGCCAGCTGTATGGCTAGCATTAATTGTAATTAATGAGGAACTATTCAATTTAGATTAATAAATACATTTTTATTAAATGGTCAACTTTATCTTATGTAATATTTGTCTACGCATAAGGATAGAAGTCCTTAGATCACAGGGCTATGGGACAACCCGTGGACTGATCTCTAAGGCCGTGATCTAGAACATATTCAAGAGTCGTAGAATCCAATCGAGATAGGACATCGTTGGATTCGGTTAGACTCTCACTATTGTGTATACTCCGATGAACTGGAGGACGCTGGGGTCCACGAGCGTGACTGGGATAGTCGATACACATAAGTGGGTGGCTTGCTGGGATGGCAAGTGCACTGAATACCCCAATTAGGAAATAACTCACCATGGAAGCGGTAGTCGCATATCGGGGTTGAAGTTATTCCAATTTACAATAGTATACGAGGAACGATCCCTAACAACTTGAGATGATAGGGTTTATCTGGTACGAGAACGTCTATGCTTTGATGTGAGTTCCGACTGACTGGGGATCACCAGAAAGTCTCTGTGGACTCACATTGGGTTTAGAGGAACTCGTATGCAGATTCATATCATCAACAAAGGATCCGTTGACCCGACTTGATAGGTTGGGAAATTCTCCTATGGATTTCTGTGAGAAATTAATTCTGGTAAAATCCTTGGCCAAGGTATCTGACGACTTTATGTAAGTAGCTCATAAAGATTAAGTCAAAGAGAATTTATTTCGAGATCAGAGTACATAAGGTCAAGACAAAAGAAAAGGGAATCCGATGAAAGACCATACCCTTAAGTCTCGACTGGGAGATTGATCAATGGAGAGATTATGTCGTATATGGAAGTTGTAAATGATAAAAGGTTCACTAAATTAATTCACCAGTGATTGGGCTCCATGGGCTTGTGACTGGACATCGACCGTGGAGTGTGGGAGAATTCCCAAATTAGCAGGGGTGCTAATTTTGGAATGATTAATTGACAGAGTGTTCGATTAATTTAGAGTATTAATTGCTCGAGTAATTAAATAATATTTAATTACAACCCGCGGCCAATTATGTGGTGAACCTACGGGGGCATACACAATACACATGAAGCGAAAGCGAGGAAACAATAACGAACGAGTCGACTGGGTCGACTGGGTCAAAATTGACTGGGTCGATTAAATGGGTGGGTCGACTGGGTCGACCCATATGGAACGAAAATGGATCCAATTGGAATTGGATCAAGATTATAAATTAAATTGGAATTTAATTTATGAGTAAATTAATTAATTAGGATTTAATTAATTAATGGAATAATTAATTTAATTAGACTTGGAGTTTAATTAATTAATTGGGAGATGATTTAATTAATTGGACTATTTAATTGGGAGATTAAATAAAGCCCTGAAAGATTAATTAAAGTGGGCCATGAATTAATTGGAAGACTTAGTCTTCTAATTAAAAGGGCCATGGCCCATGTAGGAGAATTAGTATCCTAATCCTAGTAGGATTAGGGTATGGGAGATATCTATAAATAAGAGACTAAGTCTCATATCTCACATACAACTCTTCAAGCAAAATCAAGAAAAGCAAAAATTCTCTCTCCCTCTCCCTGTGATCGGCCGAACTGCTCTTCCACTTTGGAAGAATTTTTCGTCTTTGTTTTTCGTTTCAAAGTCGTTCTAAAACTTAGATATTAATATACCCTATGTTCTAGTCGATTAGGATATATTAATTTTCGTGATATTGTGGTGTATCAACTCGTAGAGGCGCAACAAGTGGGGCGCTGCCAAAAGGTGTAGGTCGATCAACCGGGGTCAGAATTCAGAGCTCATCTTGCTAGCCTAGGATTTGCAAGGAGACAGGTATAAACGAGAAAACTTATACTGTCATTTATTTACATTCATATATATACAACTAGAGAATATCCTGGCAAGATTCTTTAAGAGGCCCTAGAAAATTTTTATATTCCGCTGTGCCTAGGGCTGTTTTTCTTACCGAATCCCAACAGTGGTATCAGAGCCAACTCTAGGCTTTGTATATATGAATTTGCGAATTCTGTGTTTATTAAATCATATGTTTGATTTATGTGGCTAGTTCTTTAACTATGTATGTTTTAGGACTTTATAGTTAACTTAGAGTTAATGGGTAATTTTAGATTCGTAATTTTTATCATGTTATTTTAATTTTGGATCATGATTTAATTGGGACTGTTTTTAATTAAATCGAAAGTAATCAAAACAAAAAAAAAAATTTTGAAATTGGGTTCGACCGCGGTGGCACGCGGCGGTGCGCGGCAGCGCACCGCGGCTGGGCGGCCACCGCACGCTGCCGCACGCGGCAGCGCGCACACAGCGCGCTGGCTGCGCGTGCCGCGCACGGCAACTGCCTACGGGCAGTCTGCCGCGCGTTGGCTACGCGCAGCAGCACGCTGCTGCGTGCTGTCACGCGCGGCCTCCGTGGCCGCGTGTATGCTGCCACGTGGCGGCACCCTGTTCGTCACTCCGTGGCTGAATTTTGGTTGGATTCAATTTCTGCCTATTTTGGATGTCCTGAAAATCTTGGAGAATTTTAGAAGATTAGGAAACTTGGAGTTTTTGGATAAGGTAGTTACTTTGTTAAACTTAAACACTACCTTAATTAACTAATCTAGTCAAAATAGGATTATCTTGAGAATCTTGGAGATTTGGGAATATTGGGAAACTTAGAGTTTTGGATAAGGTAAGAATCTTAGAGATTTAGATTACCTTAATTAACCAATCTTAATCAAGATAGGATTTGTAGATTACTTGGAGCTCAAGTAAGAGCTAATTAATCTTAGAGGTTAATTGTTAATTCAAAATTAATTAACTTGGATAAATTTTATGAATTAAAATTAATGGAGCCGGTAAATTTACATTTTTGCCCTTATGTGAATTTATGCATGTTCTTGAGTGAATATGTGGACTGGTCGATTTTGCCCTTAAGCCCTGTGATGTTTTTGGTTTATTTATTTTTGGGTTGTAATTAAATGGGCCTGATTGGTGCCCTTGCTTGCGCAAACAAATGTAATAGAATAGGACCATTTAAATTATGTAAGCTAGGCTTAGATTAGGCTTGGAGCCGAGAAGACCCCATTTACCTTGGAGGACATGGAGGCCCAATTCATTACATGGAGGCCCAATCAAGCTGGATATTACAAGAAGGCCCATGATGTATGGGTTTAAAAATTGTAATAGTTAGGACATTTAATTTTCACCCTAGACTGACCAATTGATTCATCACGTGGCTCGTGATGGATCGCATAGGATGGGCAATCGACCAATCATATCTTGCTAGGTGATGAATGTTTACTTTTTCGCAAATTATTCTTTGATGTATGAGATGCATGCTTAGGATAGAAAACGTAAACAAGATAAGCATAATCTGATGAGACCTCGCACACTTAGAAACCTCCAATTGAACTTAAAAGTCAATTAGAATATTAAATCGAATAACGGGCGCATATGAATAGTGTCTATGGTCCGAGCCTATCCAATTACTAGGTCTTAGGCATATTGTACGAATATATCTCGATGTCTCACGAGTCGTGGGTCGAGCTATAGGAAGATAATATGTCTATTGCCTCGATGCACGAGTTTAGTGCCAAGGGAGGGGATAGTAAGGTTTTAGGCGCTGTCTCACGAGTCGTGGGGCGTCTAGGATTGAACTATTTCTCTTCACGAGTATTGGACATGATTTAACGCTAGTAAATATGGATGTCTCACGAGTCGTGGGTCCATATCGAAAAACGAGGCTAAATGAACTTAAGGGTTAGCTGCGATGGTTAACCGTTGACATAGTCGACCACCAAATGGATCGAATGGTATGGCCAACGAGTCGTGGGTACTAGGAGATTGCATTTGGGCCTTAAGCCCGCTAGGATATTTTAAAATTCCCGAAACTTATGTGGGGGCATAAGATTTTGATTAAAATAGTGGGAGTAATTTGCAAATAAAATCCATGTTTGTGAATTGTGCATTTTAAATTAATCTTTCGCGTATTTATTTCTTCTATCGTCGTTTTATAGATATGATGTCAAAAGAGCTTAGAGCACTTAGAGATTTGTCCATCTCATCACTTGAACGTAATATTTTAACTGGACCCAACTTGCATTTCTGGACGCATCATTTGAATGGATTATTTGAAGCTGAAAACATATCTTATGTTTTGTCTGTGCCACCACCCATTACTATTTCACATGACGTTCCTGATGAGCTCCGTAAAAGCATCACCAAGTGGAAACTGGATGATGGCTTAGCTCGTGAATACATGTTGGAATATATGTCACTTGATCTGCGTTTGCAACATGAGCATATGGCATCCGCGAAAGAGATTCTCTCGAATCTCAAATTCCTTTATGGGATTAGAGATGGTCGTCGCAGATTCGCGATCACGAGGGAACTCTTGCAAGCAAAAAAGAGAAGGGAAACTCCTGTCGGAATCCACGTACACAAGATGATTCGACTTCTATCTGAACTCGATGATATGGGTGTCGTGATGGACAATGATTTCCGAGTGGATATTATTCTACAATCTCTTCCTAGATCATATGACCGATTTATCGCGGACTTGAATCTCCAGAGGCGAGAGATCACTGTGCATGTCCTGCGACAAATGCTCGAGGAACACGAAGCTTCTTTTGGAAAGAAAGCAAGGGTTGGCGAAAAGACTGGGCGGTGTTCAAAACCAAGACAAATGGAAACCAGAGCTCCTTACTGCACAAGGTGTAGGACCTCAGGCGCTACCACTTGCCCCAAAACCAATTGGTGTTAGGGAATGCGCATACCCTTCCCTTATAGTGCATTCACGCAAGCGCCCACGATATTCGATTGTGGCTCCACCCGCACACTCAGTTTGGGTCTCCATCCGCACACTCAGTTTGGATGCCACAGGACAATTGCTGTCACCCGCACACTTAGTTTGGGTGCCCAACAATCTCCCCCTCAGCAATTGCTCCTGCTGGGAATCGAACACGTGACCTTGGCTCTGATACCACTTGTAGGACCTCAGGCGCTACCACTTGCCCCAAAACCAATTGGTGTTAGGGAATGCGCATACCCTTCCCTTATAGTGCATTCACGCAAGCGCCCACGATATTCGATTGTGGCTCCACCCGCACACTCAGTTTGGGTCTCCATCCGCACACTCAGTTTGGATGCCACAGGACAATTGCTGTCACCCGCACACTTAGTTTGGGTGCCCAACACAAGGTCAAAGGAAAGGATTAAATTCGAACCTATGGAGAGTTCGAACAGGTATATTCCTTGTTAAAGTTAATTTTACAATTAACTGTTCATTTTTGGTGTTAGACACTGACTGGAGTTCTCATCCTTGTAGGTGATGGGAGCATTAAGGAAACTGGAGCCTGAGGATTGGATCCTTGAATAAAGGCAATGGAGCTGGAGCTGCTACCAAGGCCGTAGGCAAAAGTAGATTTATGTGGTTTGATAAAGTCATTAGGAAACTTTCATTTATGTACCTAGTTTTTAATGAAAAACTTTTTATTCATGTTATTGAATAATGTTGATTTTAATAAAAGCTCCTGTTTTTGTTTTTCATTTGGTACATTGAATTATTGACTTTACATCATAAAACCACCTAAGTTAAGTCATGCACGTATAACAAAACAAAAGGAAACAAGATAATGAAATATCTGCCCAATTATGGCACGCTAGACTTGGACATATATCTAAGTCAAGGATTCAAAAGTTAGCATCATCTGGCGCGATTGAAATCAATCGCATTGATGAAATGCCGACATGTGAACCATGTTTAAAGGGTAAAATGGCTAAGTTGCCGTTTAAGGGAAACCCTGAGCGAGCCAAGCAAACATTGGACTTAATACATACTGACGTATGTGGACCACTAAGAAAAAGCGCCCGAGGTGGCTATGACTACTTCATCACTTTCACTGACGACTTTAGTCGTTATGGATATGTGTTCTTGTTGAAACACAAGTCTGAAGCCTTTGAGCGATTCAAAGAATTCAAGATGGAAGTAGAGAATCAACTTGGTCATACGATAAAGGCTCTTCGTTCTGACCGAGGTGGAGAATTTCTTAGTAACGAATTTCTGAATTATCTTGTAGAGCATGGAATATTATCGCAGTGGACTCCTCCTGCAACACCCCAGTTAAATGGAGTAGCAGAGAGAAGGAATCAAACCTTGATGGACATGGTTCGATCCATGATGAGTGCCACTGATTTACCTCTTTCATTTTGGGGACATGCCCTCCTCACGGCAACGAAGATACTGAATATGGTACCTTCGAAATCCGTAGAAAAGACACCATACGAACTATGGTTTGGCAAGGCACCCTCATACGCATTCATGCGCATATGGGGATCTCCCGCTTACGTTAAAAAGCTAGTGGGAGATAAATTGGAAACTAAATCCACTTTGTGCAAATTCGTGGGGTATCCGGAAAACTCAATAGGATACGAGTTCTACGATCCTACAAGACAAACAACGTTTGTCTCGAGGAACGCTCACTTCTTGGAGAAGGATTTCTTGGTGGACAAGAAAGAAAATAACGTAGAACTAGATGAGGTCACTGAAGCTGAAAAGGCCTTAGAGGTCGATCAAGCTGACCCGTCACCACAGGCAGTGGGAGAACAAGAGCATGAAAGTGCACCAGAAAGTACACCGATACTTCGTAGGTCAGAAAGACAACGTAGAGAACCCGAGAGGTACTACGGTCTGCTGCATGAGACTGGTCAGTCTCTAACCGACCCAAGAACTTACGAATAGGCTATGCTAGACATAGACTCGGGAAAGTGGCGCGAAGCCATGGAATCCGAACTGGACTCCATGCACTCAAACAAGGTCTGGGCCTTGGTAGATCCACCAGTGGGAGTGGCTCCCGTGGGTTGCAAGTGGATCTATAAGCGAAAGCTTGGAGTGAACGGAGAGGTGATTACCTACAAAGCGCGACTAGTGGCGAAAGGATACACTCAAAGACCTGGTATCGACTTTGAGGAGACCTTCTCGCCCGTCGCAATGCCCAAATCCATTCGGATCTTGCTGGCCATAGCTGCGTGGTATAACTACGAGATATGGCAGATGGATGTAAAGACTGCCTTTCTCAATGGGGACATTGATAAGGAGATCTACATGGAGCAACCAAAAGGATATGCATCCAAAGGAGATGAACACAAGGTGTGCAAACTCCAGAGGTCCATTTATGGACTGAAGCAAGCTTCCCGAAGTTGGAACATTCGTTTTGATGAGACAATCCAAACTTTTGGATTCATCAAGAACATGTTCGAACCTTGCGTGTACAAGAAGATCAGTGGGAGTACAGTTGAATTTTTTGTGCTTTATGTTGACGACATTCTTCTCATTGGAAACAATGTAAAAGCATTATCTGAAACTAAAGCATGGTTGTCTACACAATTCTCAATGAAGGATATGGGAGAAGCATCCTTTGTACTAGGTATAAGGATCTACCGAGATAGATCAAAAGGACTGCTGGGCCTCTCCCAATCCCAGTACATAGATAAAATCTTGAAAAGATTTAGTATGGAAGAATCCAAGAGAGGATTGCTTCCAATGAGACATGGGATTGCACTCTCTAAGTCTATGGCCCCAAAGACGCCTGAAGAGAGAAACAATATGTCTCGAGTACCATATGCATCCGCGATAGGAAGCATAATGTATTGTATGCTATGTACGAGACCAGACGTAGCGTACGCTTTAAGCGTTACAAGTCGCTACCAGTCTGATCAGGTGAGCAGCACTGGATAGCCGTAAAGGCAATTCTGAAGTACCTGAGAAGGACTAAGGAATTGTTCTTGGTATACGGTGGAGGAGAATTGAAATTGGAAGGCTATACAAACTCGAGCTTCCAATGTGATGTAGACGACTTCAAGTCGACATCAGGATATGTTTTCTGCCTCAATGGTGGTGCGGTTAGCTGGAAGAGCTCCAAGCAGGTAACAACCGCGGATTCAACCACTGAAGCAGAATACATTGCCGCGAGTGATGCAGCAAAGGAAGGTGTTTGGATGAGGAACTTCATCCAGGAATTGGATGTGATACCTAGCATTGCTGAGCCCATTACTATCTTCTGCGATAATAATGGGGCAATAGCGCAAGCAAAGGAGCCGAGATCTCATCAGAAATCCAAGCACGTACAGAGACGATACCACGTGATAAGAGATATCATTGGTAGAGGAGACATTAAGATGGAACGTGTCGACTCAGAAGATAATACGGCGGACCCACTAACGAAGCCTCTGCCTCAAAAGGCATTTGAGAAACATCTGCATAAGATGGGACTCAAGAACATAAAAGACTAGCTTTAGGACAAGTGGGAGATTGATAGAAATAGTGTCCTGCAAGCCAGCTGTATGGCTAGCATTAATTGTAATTAATGAGGAACTATTCAATTTAGATTAATAAATACATTTTTATTAAATGGTCAACTTTATCTTATGTAATATTTGTCTACGCATAAGGATAGAAGTCCTTAGATCACAGGGCTATGGGACAACCCGTGGACTGATCTCTAAGGCCGTGATCTAGAACATATTCAAGAGTCGTAGAATCCAATCGAGATAGGACATCGTTGGATTCGGTTAGACTCTCACTATTGTGTATACTCCGATGAACTGGAGGACGTTGGGGTCCACGAGCGTGACTGGGATAGTCGATACACATAAGTGGGTGGCTTGCTGGGATGGCAAGTGCACTGAATACCCCAATTAGGAAATAACTCACCATGGAAGCGGTAGTCGCATATCGGGGTTGAAGTTATTCCAATTTACAATAGTATACGAGGAACGATCCCTAACAACTTGAGATGATAGGGTTTATCTGGTACGAGAACGTCTATGCTTTGATGTGAGTTCCGACTGACTGGGGATCACCAGAAAGTCTCTGTGGACTCACATTGGGTTTAGAGGAACTCGTATGCAGATTCATATCATCAACAAAGGATCCGTTGACCCGACTTGATAGGTTGGGAAATTCTCCTATGGATTTCTGTGAGAAATTAATTATGGTAAAATCCTTGGCCAAGGTATCTGACGACTTTATGTAAGTAGCTCATAAAGATTAAGTCAAAGAGAATTTATTTCGAGATCAGAGTACATAAGGTCAAGACAAAAGAAAAGGGAATCCGATGAAAGACCATACCCTTAAGTCTCGACTGGGAGATTGATCAATGGAGAGATTGTGTCGTATATGGAAGTTGTAAATGATAAAAGGTTCACTGAATTAATTCACCAGTGATTGGGCTCCATGGGCTTGTGACTGGACATCGACCGTGGAGTGTGGGAGAATTCCCAAATTAGCAGGGGTGCTAATTTTGGAATGATTAATTGACAGAGTGTTCGATTAATTTAGAGTATTAATTGCTCGAGTAATTAAATAATATTTAATTACAACCCGCGGCCAATTATGTGGTGAACCTACGGGGGCATACACAATACACATGAAGCGAAAGCGAGGAAACAAGAACGAACGAGTCGACTGGGTCGACTGGGTCAAAATCGACTGGGTCGATTAAATGGGTGGGTCGACTGGGTCGACCCATATGGAACGAAAATGGATCCAATTGGAATTGGATCAAGATTATAAATTAAATTGGAATTTAATTTATGAGTAAATTAATTAATTAGGATTTAATTAATTAATGGAATAATTAATTTAATTAGACTTGGAGTTTAATTAATTAATTGGGAGATGATTTAATTAATTGGACTATTTAATTGGGAGATTAAATAAAGCCCTGAAAGATTAATTAAAGTGGGCCATGAATTAATTGGAAGACTTAGTCTTCTAATTAAAAGGGCCATGGCCCATGTAGGAGAATTAGTATCCTAATCCTAGTAGGATTAGGGTATGGGAGATATCTATAAATAAGAGACTAGGTCTCATATCTCACATATAACTCTTCAAGCAAAATCAAGAAAAGCAAAAATTCTCTCTCCCTCTCCCTGTGATCGGCCGAACTGCTCTTCCACTTTGGAAGAATTTTTCGTCTTTGTTTTTCGTTTCAAAGTCGTTCTAAAACTTAGATATTAATATACCCTATGTTCTAGTCGATTAGGATATATTAATTTTCGTGATATTGTGGTGTATCAACTCGTAGAGGCGCAACAAGTGGGGCGCTGCCAAAAGGTGTAGGTCGATCAACCGGGGTCAGAATTCAGAGCTCATCTTGCTAGCCTAGGATTTGCAAGGAGACAGGTATAAACGAGAAAACTTATACTGTCATTTATTTACATTCATATATATACAACTAGAGAATATCCTGGCAAGATTCTTTAAGAGGCCCTAGAAATTTTTTATATTCCGCTGTGCCTAGGGCTGTTTTTCTTACCGAATCCCAACACGATAGTCGGTACAAAATCGCCAAGAACCATCTTTTTTTCTGACCAACAATACCGGTGATGAAAATGGGCTGTTGCTATGCCTGATCAGTCCCGTTTTTAGCAATTCCTTCACCTGCTTCTCAATCTCATTCTTTTGATAATGCGCATACCCGTATGGTGCAACATTCACCACTTTTGACTCATCACGAAGGGGAATTCGATGGTCAAAGGTCCGTTGGGGTGGCAATGTATGTGGTTCAGCCATGACGTCCCTAAATTCTTCCAATATCCGTTGGATATCCCCCTCCTGACAGCTTGATTGATTTAGCTCCTCAATACCCGAAAATGCAGCCAATCCGAATAACTCGCCCCCATCTTCCCAGTCATTCAAAATCGAAGCTAAGTCTGTTAGTTCAATATCCTTCATACCCCGTCCTTGTAGTTGCTATTCCCTATTTCCTTGGTTGAACTTCATTGACATAGCGCGGTAATCCGTCAAAACTGGTCCGAGTTCATCTAGCCACGGCATACCGAGAACGATGTCCAGCCCTATGATCGGAAGAGCAAACAACGTAGCTTTGAACTCATACCCTTGTAATGTCATCGGAACCATCTCATATTTCTCTCGACACTCCAATTTTTCTCCATTAGCCACTCTTACTTTGAATGGATCGATTTTTGTAATCTCCATGTGTAGCTGTTGAGCTAACTTCGGGTTTATAAAATTCAAGCTGGAACCACTGTCAATCAACATCTCAACCCGCGAGTTCCGAAGCATACCCGTAAGCCTCATCGTTTGGGTTCCCGTCTTCCCCCCTAACGTATTAAGTGATATATGTGGTTCTTTGTCAGATTCGTCATCTTCGTTACTTTCACCTTCAATCTCAATTAGCAGCGCTTGTGCTCTTTTGCATTGGTGTCCTCGAATGTATTTCTCATCGCAATTGAAACATAAATTTTTCTCTCTTCTTTGTTGCATCTCTTCCCAGGTCATCTTACGTGGTTCCCCATTCGGTGCAACCCGATTTGCTAATCCCGTGTTTCCAGTTTGCTGCACCACTATAAACTATTTTTTATTGTTTTTCTTCATTATTGCGTTGATGTATGTATTAAGGGTCCATTTGGATGAGTGAATTTGAAATCTCAAGCTCAAATAATTTGCATTGTTTAACAACAAAATAATAAAATCATATTTTGTTATCAAATGAATTTGGGTCCATTTTAGATAGATTTTGAACTATTTCTCTAATCCTGTTATTTGAGCATTTCTTTAAGTACCTAACTTCGTTTAAGGAAATAAAGCTAGAACAGTACGAAAATGACGGTATGCACGAAATATATGTAAATTGTATTCCGATCACGAAGATAGTAAATTACAAGGTCTTGTTAAGTATTACAGGATGTTGTAGCTACAAGAGTTAGAATAGGTTCCTCACGTGCTAACTCGAGAAAGGTGCCTTGGGATGCGTGTCTAATGTCATTAAATGCACTTGGTATATATAGGTGTATGGTGGGACTAGGTGATCCGTCCGCAGTAGAGTATGCCTCGGCCCAAAAGCCCAGGCCCCTTTTCCAGGCCCAAGCTGCAGCTCGGTACTTGTGTAGATCGGAGAAGTAGTTCTCGATCTCCCCAGCTTTATAGGTCGGAAATTGGCTTGCGAAGATCGAAAAGTGGCACCAAGATGCGGGATAATAGTTATTTTGGGATAGTACGAAATATCAATCGTCAAACACTTTTCTATATTATGTGATTTTTAAAAGTTTTTCACCTCTTCAATAGTAATCACTTTTGGTCAATCATAATCTCTGCAAAAGCAACAAAATTAGTGTAGCTTTTGCAAAAACAATCATACAAAATCAATTATTTTATAATCATGTTTATAATATTTAATTATTATTATTATTATTATTATTTAAATATGAATAATTTAAGCTTTTTTTTAAAAAAAAAACAAAAATGCGCTTATTCAAGTTATAAAGTAATATTGATAAAATATAATTAGAAATTAATTTTTCCATCAAATTGATAAAAATAAATATTTTGATAAGAAAATATTTTTTTACGCTGCAGAAAATAGAAAAAAAATCGTAAATTCATTCATGCTAACCAAACACCATATGGGAAAATTAAAGGTACATTTCCCTCAACCAAAATAATTGAAGGAGAATATGTGGATCCATATGGAGCAAATGACAGTTTGCAATTAACTAAAAGGTAAAAGCAATTTACTGAAAGAGAGAAGACATAAACACGTTCTATGCAATTTAGCTTTCCATTTTTTCTTTTACTAGAAAAGTGATTGTACGTTGTACGTGTCTAGTTAATAATTTTATAAATAAATTTTATAAATTATAGTAAAATAAACTTTATTATGTCACAAAATAGCACAAATTAATGACTTATATTCAATTTAATTAATATAAATGATGTCTTTAAATTACTGTAATCAGAAATAATTGATTGATTAGTTCATTTGATCTTGTAGATTTTTTTCTAAAATAAGATCATAACAAAATTATTTAATTCAATCCATTATAGTAGTTTTCATTTAAAATTATTTCTTTAATTATTTATTTGTTATTTGAAATGAATTTGTTTACGGACAACATTTTGTCATCTCATGCCCATATGTAGGACATCCAAGTATCCAACCCCCAGGGCATATCTTCAACTGGTTGACCAACAATTCCTAAGGCTTGCTCCAGCGGCAAGGGTGGGGGTTCGAATCCCATTTGGAACTTGGATGGAAGCATTTTCATGGGTCTGTCGCAGAGTGTACAACAGTATGGTGGCATCCCGAGGCTTGGTGGAGGCACATCCTGCGATTTACATCCTTGAGGGTTCTAGGGCAAGGGTTCTGAGGGTCCAGGATTAGTTTAGCGTAAGTTTGGACACCTGGGTTATCAAAAAAAAGTATCCAACCCCTATTGATTAAATCCACTCGGGTAGGATTTAAGTAACCAAAATACCTAAAAAGTTTTTCACCTATTCAATTCATTATTTTAATCCATCTTTTCACAGGTTTATCCCATCTTTTACCTTTGCATTTTTCTCCGATTTATCCGTTCTTTTATCGAAATTAACCTACTTATATTTTCCATTTTTTTCGTCGATTTCTTTTATTTTTTTCAATTTAAACCATTTTCTAACAGTTTCATCTTTTTTTGTTGGTTAAACTATTTTTTTTCTTTTTACAGGTTTCACTCGTTTTCCCACAGAATTACAAGTTTATTCACCAATTTCACCTTATATTTAATTGATTTCGCATGTTTTCAAGACTTCACTTTTGTTCCCCGGTTCACTGATTTCACCCATTTTTAACGATTTCATCCGTTTTTCACTAATGTCACCGATCTCATCTGTTTTTCACGAATTCAATCCAAAGTTACTTGATTTCAAATGTAATTATCAATTTCATAGGCGCATTTTTACCAGGTTCACTCGTTTTCACTAACTTTACCAGTGTATACCAATTTCACCCACTTTTTATTTTTTATTTTTTTCTATCATTTTCACATGTTTTAACTGACTTTTATCAATTTTCATTAATCGATTTCGCCTATTACCATGAAAAGAACTTCATGAAAATTCGAGTATTACCAATTTAATCAGTTTTTCACGAATTTCATAATTTTTATTTTACCGGTTTCACACGTTTTCTCACCAACTTTATTAATATTTCTTGGGCGCCTTTTTAATGTCTTCACAAGTTATTTACCAACTTTACAAGTGTTCACCAATTTCACCAAATTTTTTTATCATTTTCACATATTTTAACCGACTTTTCTCGATTTCACCAATTTTCATTAACCGATCCCGTATTCTATGAAAATTCGAGCATAGTCAATTTCACAAATAAATATTTTTTAGATTTATTTTCTATCATCTTCACTAATGGTAATGTTTATGTAGAAGTATGCTTCTTCAAGTTTTTTCCTATTTTGCCATTTAAAATAAATTTCAAGTAAGGTATATCAGTCTTCACAAGAAATTCTATTTTTTGAACTCGTACTTTTATATGTATCTAAATATATAAATATAATATAATATAAATAATATAAAAATAAAATATATAGATATAGATAGATATAGATATAGAGGTTCAAGAAATTCTATTTTCTGAACTCGTACTTTTATATGTATATATATATATATAATATAATAATATAAATATAAAATATATAAATATAGATATAGATATAGATAGATATAGATATAGATTAGGTTTACGCTTTTGGAATTAGGAGATGCTACATGTTGGGTACTGCCTTATGGGTTTCTATGAATGACACATGTCCAAAATGGACCAACTCATTCTGCTTTTATATTAAAAAAGTAGACCTACTTAGGACACATATAAAGAGAGCGGAATGCAATACCCAGCAGGTAGCCTCTCCTAAATCACGCTTTTGCTAGTTAGTCAGCGTTCACGCTTTAGCTTGGCAGTTATATATGTTAGTCAGGGCCATAGTCTTTTTTTTTTGTTTCCCAAGGGTTTAATCCCTTTCGAGGCGCGTCAGGCACATAAAGTGGGAACCTCTCCCAACAGGAATTCGAACCTGAGTCCGCTACTTTGTAGTGTCAGGGCCCTAGTCTATATAAGCTGGAGTTGCCCTTTCTTCTCTGTAATTTTACTTAGTTTCAATAATTCCAGTTCAAGTCTTTACTTTTCGGACTTTTGGCAACATGCACCCTTGAAAATAGATTATTTAGCAGATTATACCCTTGAATAAAATTTTGGCAAAATACACCTCAAAATACATAAGTTTTGGCAGAGTGCATCCTCAAAATTAAAGTTTGGCATAGTGCACCATCGAAATACATAAGTTTTGGCAGAGTACCCTTTTAATATTTTTTTTGGCCAAAGAAATTACCGGAAAATTCAAAATCCTGATATTAATAGGGTCATAGTGGGCCTATTTGGCTGGTCCCACGAAATTGAGCCAGAACTCTTTCAATTAGAGTTTGACAAAAGTTATGAAACTCATCACAAACATATTCTGAAACTTATAAAATATTCATTTGACACATACCATCTATTTTTCACCTCAAACTCTTTTGAAAAAAAAACATTGATTTGACACTTACCATCTAGCTTTTTACTCAAACTCAAAATTCAAACACAATCCAGGTGGGGTTTCAGTTTTTTCAAAATCACAAAATCCAAAATTCAAATCCAAACTAAACGAGGTTTCAAATGTTTCGCCGAAACCACCCAAACAAATTTTTTGAAATCGAAACCCACGAAACCGAGTCAAAACCCTTCCGATTCATATTAAAATCAAAATAAAAAATCTGGACATAGACAAAGCTATACAACTATACAAGGTCAAATAATCAAGTCAAACAGAAAACGCGTTCTAATATTCAATCAATTTATCTTTCTTCTTCCTTGACTTGTTGCCGTGCAATTCCCTCTGGCATTTCTCTTCCTCGTCAACAAAGTCCTCCAAAATTCATTTTTTTTTTATTAACAATTTAATTTATTTACTAAATCCACCATTTCAGTCCAATCAAAATCAACCTTGAAAAAACCCACCACCGTCAACGCCCGCCGGAAATCCCGCCGCCATGGCAAATCCATCTCATCTCCTCCTCCTCCTCCTCCTCATCCTTTACTTCGCCAATCAATCTCACTCCCAACAAAGCTACGTCGACAACAGACAACTCGCCTGCAACGAAAATTACACTACTACCCTCGGCTTCATCTGCAACTCCCCTGCCACCACCTGCCCCTCTTACCTCACCTTCCGATCCACCCCCACTTACAACAACCCCCCCACCATAGCCTACCTCCTCTCCGCCGACGCTTCCAGCATCGCCGCCGTCAACAACATCTCCACCGTCGATCCCATCCCAAACGACACCCTTTTAATCATCCCCATCAACTGCACCTGCTTTAATAATACCTACTACCAACACAATACCTCATACGTCCTCCAACGCCTAGGGGAAACCTACTTCACCGTCGCAAATGACACATACCAAGCCCTTACCACATGCCAATCACTTGAAGCTCAAAACCGGTATTATTTTCGCAGCCTCGTTCCGAACTTAAATGTCGCCGTTCCTCTCCGTTGCGCTTGCGTAACTCCGAACCAGACGGCTTCGGGATTCAATTACCTCCTCACATACCTCGTGCGTCAGGGTGATAGCTATGAGTCGATCGCACGCGCTTTCTCCGGCGCCGGGGCGACCGTGCAGGGTATACTCGACGCGAACGAGTTATCGGCTAGTAGCATCATCTTTTTCTTTACTCCCATTCTTGTGCCACTCACAAGAGAGCCGACATCGGAAAACATCAACACCGCTGCTTTGCCACCACTTCCTCCTCCCTCTCCGACTCTTCCCACCACCCCGGCGACACAGATCAACGGCGGATCCAATTCTCGTAGGATGGTTTTCGTGGGGGTGGGAGTTGGAATTGCGGTTTTGGTTCTTGTTTTGCTTTCTTCGCTAGCTTGGTGTTTTATCCGGCGGCGCAAGAATCCTCCGGTGAAGGAGCACTCGTCCGGAGAGTTGGCCACGACGTGGCAACCGTTGCCGATGTCACCAGAAATAATCCCGCAAAATTTTATCGATTCTCTGACTGTGTACAAATTTGAGGACTTGGAGAAGGCCACTGGATCATTCTCAGAAGCGAACAGGATCGGGGAATCATCGGCATACCGTGGGTTGTTTAACGGAGACGATGCGGTGGTAAAGATAATGAAAGGGGACGTATCGCGGGAGATCGATGTACTAAGGCAAATAAACCATTCTCATATAATCAGGCTTTCTGGTTTCTGCTTACACGAAGGTATCACCTACCTCGTTTACGAGTACGCTCCAAAAGGTTCCCTCGATGAGTGGCTCCGGCCCTCCAATACTGCCATTGTTAAAGGCGGTGATGAGTACGATGCCCATCTGCTCGATTGGAAACAAAGAGTTCAGATTGCTTACGATGTGGCGGATGCGTTGAATTACCTCCATAATTTCACCAGGCCTCCTTACATCCACAAGAACTTGAAGAGCAGCAATGTGCTTCTTGATGCCAACATGAGAGCCAAGGTTGCCAATTTTGGCCTGGCCAGGAGTTTGGGCAGTGAAGATGATCCTATTGTGACGAGACATGTCGAGGGTACCTACGGGTATATGGCTCCTGAGTACATAGAGAACGGATTAATTACTCCGAAACTAGATGTTTTTGCTTTGGGGGTGGTGATTTTGGAGCTTTTATCAGGGAAGGAGCCTATTATGGACAAAAGAAAAGAGGATGAAGAGGGTGAGCAATTGCTGTTGTGGAAAAGGATTGAAGGGGTTTTAGGTAGAGAGAATGTGAGAGAGAAGTTGAGAGAATTTGTGGATCCATTGCTTGGAGAGGAGTACCCACTGGACCTGGCCTATTCGATGGCTCAGCTTGCTCGGAGCTGTGTCGCCCACAATCTCAATGAACGTCCGACTGTTTCCGAGGTGTTTTTTGCTCTATCGAGGCTCCTCTCGTCCTCGATGGATTGGGACCCTTCTCATGAACTTCAACAATCGACATCCTTCAGCCTCAGCGATTAGAATAGAAAGGTTCATACATGAGCGAGCAAAAATCGAAGACGAATAAGTTTACATCGTATCTTCGTTTGTACATAAAAATAAAGGCAGAAGAGAGAATAATGTCACTTTATTCATGAGAAACAAGTTGAAATTGTTGTATGAAATGAAGTTTTTGAAAAAAATTTATAGTAAAATTGTAGACTAGATAATATTTTATATGAAAAGTGTTTTTTCCTATATATACAAAAGTATTTCGCTCTTAAGAGTACATAATATAAAAAAGTGTATATGACCGCTCTAATATTTATGAAAATGATATCATAGTCCATAGGTTTCTAAAATGTTTGAGGTATATTCAAAATTATAAAAAGAAATTCATAAAATAAAAATAAGTAATACATTCGATTTTCTTTTTGAGACAACACACACAAGTATTATGGGCTTGTCTAAAATAAGATTTCGAGGGGCGGATAGCATATAAGATAGCACTTAACCTGGTGACACGTGTCATATTAAAATTTAAATATAAATTAAATTTTTTATTAAATACAAAATTACCCTTTTTAAAATATTTCAAAAGACAAAATTATCCTTTGGTTATCCACTTATCTTTTCAACAACAAAAATAAAGAAAAATTAGGACTATTAAACATGTAATCGACTTCTATCAAAACAGAGAAAAGTTGGGGCTTTTTTAATCCAATCGATTTTATCAAGAATTATCAAAATTGATGGAAGCTTATCAAAATTAAGGGACGTTTTGATACAGGTTACACCTGTGAAGATAAAGCTCGTAAGAGGTGAGAAAATCTTTTAGTTTTGTTGCTTTAATTTCTCTAATTCTGCAAATTATGGTGGTGGTTGTGTTAATTTTTCAATGTATTGTGTTAATTTGTCCATGTTATTAGCTTTTCTCTATTGTTGAAGTGTTCTCGGGTGCTACCAGGCCGGCATCTGCCTTTATCAGTTTACTTTTACCTCTGGAAACTTCTTTAGATTCCGCTTCGCCTATGATATTTGGAGGATTATCTGTACCAACAGAAGAGATATTGAAACTGAAGCCCAAAGATATCAAATATTATGTGAGCAGAATAGCGAGGAATTAGAACTTAAAGCCTTGAAATACTAAAACCATATGTTCTTAAAAAATAATCGTTTAGCGAGCATTACTTCATTCCGATTATAATAGAACAATATATGTGAGAAATTGTGAAAAAGAGACAAAAAAATTAGTCATGTAAGGAAAAGTGTTATACTAGGCATAGCATATGTTGGTATGGTGTGTACTGTTGCCGGACTGTAGTACTCACCCTCTTAACTTAATCAAGGTTCGGATGCAGCTTCAAGGCGAATCCGCCGCCCCTGCGGCGGCACCGGCGGCTCAAACACTTCGCCCGGCACTCGCCTTCCACACCACCACAACCGCCGCCCCCCACATCAACCTCCCCCAACACACCGGACCCATTTCAGTCGGCCTCCGAATCATCCAACAAGACGGAGCAGCCGGACTAGAGCCACAAAAAAATGAAAGGGACAATGAAAATTGAGAAGATAACGACTTACAATCAAGTGAATAATTCGAAAATTGAGAATTAAAACAACAAAATCAAGCGATGGAAGGAAATTTGTGAAAGGGCCGAGTGGGTGAATGATGAGGAAGACGTTTAACAAGACTGAATAATACATGTTAAAGATAGGGCAATTTTGTAATTTTGGATGGGGTAATTTAGAAATTTCATATTTTCTAATTTTTAGTAATTTTAAATGTAATGTTCAATACCACATCACAATGGACATTTTGACTAAAATTAGTGGCTCAATTTTATTGTTGACTTTTTTGTGTGGTTAAAATTGGGTATCTTATATACACCATTGTTCCACAAAATCTTATATTAGAAAGACCCAAGTATTATAAACTTATAGTTGGTGATTGTTTATTGAAAGGTTTTTAGACATCTCAAAATAAAATAAAATAAAAACCTTCTGCAGTTTTTTATTAGGAGAACTTCTACATTGATAGATACTTTAAAGTTATCACGTGAAAAGGTTTATCACATTTGTGTAATTGTGTTGAGGTAAAATTGCAGAAAACGTCCCAAATTAATTAGTGATTTTGAATTTTTGTCCCAAATTATATTACCTCACCGAAATATAGTCCCAAACTAATCTCAATTTAATATTTGTTTGAAATATAGTCCCAAACTAATTGCTAATTTTGATTTTTCGTTCCAAACTATATCAATTCGCCGAATTTCATCCCTTAATTTACCATTTTGTATGAATTTAGTCCCAAAATTAATTTTTAATGAAAATGAAAATGACGGTTCAATCTTGTAATTAGTTTGGGACGAATTCTGCAATATTATATAATTATTCATGTTAAAATTTACCACGTCATGACACGTAAGCAGTCATGTGATAATTTAACGGCAAAATGCACAATTTTCGTCTTATAATTAACTGTGGGACGATATTTCAAAAAAATATTAAATTACGGGATAAAATTCGCCAAGTTGAATAATTTGGGATGAAAATCCAAAATCAGTTATTAGTTTGGGACATTTTTTGCAATTTTGCCTTGTGTTGATTCAAAATTATAATGTATTACAACATGATATAAAACTATCGGTATTTCCAAACGTGATAATAACTTATAACAGAATGTGAATAAGTTAGGATTTTGACCTATATTTAAAACAAGTAATTTTTCACCGAATCTATAGTATACAATATTTATTGAAAGTTTTTAACCATTTTAAAGATATTGCAAAAGTGTTCCCTCAAAAAAAAAAAAATTGCAAAAGTGCCAATAAGACAGTTGCCCGTCAGTTAAAGCTGAGGCTCCGTTATTAAAAGATTATTAGTGGAGTAATTTTTTTAGTTCAACACAAGTATTTGTAATTAATTTATCTTTGAGATTTGATATCAATTAAATAGATTGGAATAGATTTTCTGATATAATAATTGGTGTAATGATGTATTCACCCTATAAAAAAAAAAAGTAATGCAAAAGATTGTTGATTATATTATTCGAAATGTCTTCTAACTCCTATATTGAACGATAATTTAAAGTTTAGAAAGAATTCTTGTTTTACGATACCTTAGAAAGGATATATGAGTAAAAGTTCAGAAAAAGAGAAGTAAATTTTTAAAAAAATTGTTCATTACTTTTGGATAAATTCGCACATCAAACTCAAAAATGCTAAAATACACCTTCAAATTATGTTTCTCTTGGAAAAATGCGCGCCATCAAAATTTGCACTAATTTCTCATAGATTGTTGTTTGGACTTTGGAGTGTTCACATTTATTTATGGGTTAATCAGGTTAATCCTAGGTTGCAGCACATCCGGTCGTTAACTCCTCGCGACGCTGCCGCCGTTTCTAGGACCGCCCAGAATGCCTCCTTGGTTCGGGACGAAGCCTTTCTACTAAATCAAAGAAGCAATAGAGAAGAACTAATGGACATACCATAGAACTGGGAGAACTTGTTTGGCTTTATTGAAGCTTATGAGTTAGGTGTAATTACCGTCCAAAACCCTTCCAAACCTGTAGATTCATATTAAAATCAAAATAAAAAATCTGGACATAGACAAAGCTATACAAGCTCAAATAATCAAGTCAAAAAGAAAAAGCGTTCTAATATACAATCAATTTATCTTTCTTCTTCCTTGACTTGTTGCCGTGCAATTCCCTCTGGCATTTCTCTTCCTCGTCAACAAAGTCCTCCAAAATTCATTTCTTTTATTAACAATTTAATTTATTTATTAAATCAATAAATTAGCAGCCACCATTTCAGTCCAATCAAAATCAACCTTGAAAAAACCCACCACCGTCAACGCCCGCCGGAAAATCCCGCCGCCATGGCCAATCCATCTCATCTTCTCATCCTCCTCCTCCTCCTCCTCCTTTACTTCGCCAATCAATCTCACTCCCAACAAAGCTACGTCAACAACAGACAACTCGACTGCGACCAAAATTACAATACTACCCTCGGCTTCATCTGCAACTCCCCTGCCACCACCTGCCCCTCTTACCTCACCTTCCGATCCACCCCCACTTACAACAACCCCCCCACCATAGCCTACCTCCTCTCCGCCGACGCTTCCAGTATCGCCGCCGTCAACAACATCTCCACCGTCGACCCCATCCCAAACGACACTCTTTTAATCATCCCCATCAACTGCACCTGCTTTAATAGTACCTATTACCAGCACAACGCCTCATACGTTCTCCAACGCCAAGGGGAAACCTACTTCACCGTCGCAAATGACACATACCAAGCCCTCACCACATGCCAATCACTTGAAGCTCAAAACCGGTATAATTTCAGCAGCCTCGTTCCGCAGTTAAACGTCGTTCCCCTCCGTTGCGCTTGCGTAACTCCGAACCAGAGGGGTTCGGGATTCAATTACCTCCTCACGTACCTCGTGCGTCAGGGTGATAGCTATGACTCGATCGCACGTACTTTCTCCGGGGCCGGGGCCACCGTGCACGGTATACTCCACGCGAACGAGTTATCCGCTTCTAGCCTCTTGTTTTTCTCTACTCCAATTCTTGTACCCCTCACAAGAGAGCCAACATCGGAAAACATCAACATCGCGGCTTTGCTGCCCCTTCCTCCTCCCTCTCCGACTCTTCCCACCACCCCGGCGACACAAATCAGCGGTGGATCTAATTCTCAAAGGATGTTTTTCGTGGGGGTGGGAGTTGGAATTGCGGTTTCAGTTCTTGTTTTGCTTTCTTCGCTAGCTTGGTTTTTTATCTGGCGGCGCAAGAATCCTCCGGAGAAGGTATACTCGTCCGAAGAGTTGGCCACGATGTGGCAACCATTGTCGATGTCATCAGAAATAATCCCGCCAAATTTTTTTGATTCTCTAACTGTGTACAAATTTGAGGACTTGGAGAAGGCCACGGGATCATTCTCCGTAGCGAACAGGATCGGGGGATCATCGGTTTACAGTGGGTTGTTTAACGGAGACGATGCGGCGGTGAAAACAATGAAAGGGGACGTATCGCAGGAGATCAATGTACTAAGGCAAATAAACCATTCTCATATAATCAGGCTTTCTGGTTTCTGCATGCACAAAGGTATCAACTACCTCGTTTACGAGTATGCACAAAAAGGTTCCCTCAATGCGTGGCTCCGGCCCTCTAGTACCGCCGTTGTTATAGGCGGTGATGAGTACGATTCCCATCTGCTTGATTGGAAGCAGAGAGTTCAGATTGCTTACGATGTGGCAGCTGGGTTGAATTACCTCCATAATTTCACCAGGCCTCCTTACATCCACAAGAACTTGAAGAGCAGCAATGTGCTTCTTGATGCCAACATGAGAGCCAAGGTTGCCAATTTTGGCCTGGCCAGGAGTTTGGGCAGTGAAGATGATCCAATTGTGACGAGACATGTCGAGGGTACCTGCGGGTATATGGCTCCCGAGTACATAGAGAACGGATTAATTACTCCGAAACTAGATGTTTTTGCTTTGGGGGTGGTGATTTTGGAGCTTTTATCAGGGAAGGAGCCTATTATGGACAAAAGAAAAGAGAATGAAGAGGGTGAGCAATTGCTGTTGTGGAAAAGGATTGAAGGGGTTTTAGCTAGTAGAGAGAATGTGAGAGAGAAGTTGAGAGAATTTATGGATCCATTGCTTGGAGAGGAGTACCCACTGGACGTGGCCTACTACTTGGCTCAACTTGCTAGGAGCTGTGTCGCCCACAATCTCAATGAACGTCCGACTGCTTCTGAGGTGTTTTTTGCTCTGTCGAGGCTCCTTTCGTCCTTTATGGATTGGGACCCTTCTCATGAACTTCAACAATCTACATCCTTCAGCCAACTATCTACACACTTCAGCCAACTATCTACACACTTCAGCCTCAGCTATTAGAAAGGATCATACATCACATAGCACTTCTCTAGTGAGCAAAAATCGAAGATAATGTTATCAAGATGAATAAATTTGTACTGTTTCGTACATAAAAATAAAGGCGGAAGAGAGGATAATGTCACTTTATTCACGAGAAACAAATTGTCATTAACACTTCTTTTCTGTTAGTCTTACTATGGATGATGGGAAAAGGTAAAAGAGGAATAAATGACCTCGTGTATATTCAGTACAACATGAAATTAAAACCTACTTAACACGAAATTAAGCATTTATACTTGTACATCCTCATTTTGTCGCCTGAGCAATTATATTACTTATTGAACTTTCTTGCTCCTTAGCCACCTCCACCAGAGAATCCTATGAACATATAGGGACGTAATTAGGGTATACCTTTGTCATGGTAATGCACTGAAACTGTAATCTGCATACCTGAGCAGCTATTAGACGTGCAACAGTTTTCTTACTTGACTCTTGAAGTTCACCAGCAATTAGAATTTCGTCCAATACAAAATAAGCCTGCACCATTAGACAAGATCAAAATAGAGAAACAAAGACCACAAAAGCGCGATTTGCTAAACGCATATTAGAGTTGAATTAGAGAATCTTTCAATCATACTGTGTTCTCATACTATAAATTCATAGATAAAAACTCTCCAAAGGTTTAAGAAGCAATCGAGTCTAAAATATATACCTTATGGAAATTAAAGATTAAATCCAGTTCGCAGACCTAGAGAAACAGGATTAAAGTTTATTCAGTATGAGATCACGAAGAAAACTAAGAACACAACATATACAGTAAATATGAGCTTCAAATAATTTCAGCCTCACACTTCCAAAGTAGCGGTCTAGGATTTCAACAAAGTGGTGGATGATTTCAAGGATCTCCAACTCGTTATCATCTTGGTCAACACACATGCAGAAATAAAGGCTGGCATATCTGCAGAATATGCAATAAATGCAAAGAAAATTAACTTCTCATGTCGCAAAGTTTGAAGTAAAAATATAACAGGCATATTACCTTTTGTAAACAACTTTAAATCCCCTCCACTCCACAAAATTACATAGCTTAGGGGCTCGGGTGAGAATTGTACCACTAAGCTCCCGGATAATCTTCACAAAGTATGCAGAGAATGAATACCCACCCCATAAGAAAAGTCAAATCAGGTAATCCAGAGAATGAGAAGTGTTCAAACAACAAAATAGAATTCTTCCTCAAAACTTAAATCAAGTTGGAAAAACTAACCTTAGTTCTTTCCTTTTGTGTATAAGGTGAATACCATTTTGTTAACCTCACTTTCCCTTGTCTGCTAATGAGAAGAACAAAGTGAATCTGAAATGAAAACACGAAGCTTTGGTCACTCAGCAAGAGTATGACAGAAGGAATGCTACTGTAGAAATAACACTTACAATCACCACAACTTAGCTACTGCATAATGCAATTTGAAAGTTCCTAGAAAAAGGAATTTCATTGACAAAGTACGAAGAGGAAGAATAGATAGGAACCCATATTATTGAGAATCCGTAAATGACATATTAGTTAAAAACTATAGCCAAGCAACACATGCACATATCAAGAACTAGAGATGCCATACACTGGCTGAAACTTCAACACATCTTACTTAACTGATTGTCGAATTATCCTGTTTGACGGTACTCCATGATCGGAGGCAAATTACTGTTCAGAAGTTGCTAACAATGCACTGATTTATTTTAATTTTTTTTAATTTCAATCTTCAGCTGTGAAACTACTTTGTTACTCTTTGAATTTTTGTTAATCTAGGTATACCCAACTCATTAAGCCCCATTTGATGATCAAAGGAACAGATTCAAATATTATCCAGAGATTTAGGGAAATTGGGGGAAAAAAGGTAACAAATTCAAGGGCGGTAATTGAATGAAAACAAATCTAACAAATTATAATTCAAATGCAAGTAGATCGATTAGGAACGGGTATAAGGTGGATCTGATCGAGAAGTCGAGGGTTTCAAATTCAAACATACGCGGATGAATATACACACACATACAAAAAATAAAACCAGCTCAAGAAATTAGAAATTGACGATGAATTTCGAAAGTTACCATTGCTGACACGAACAGGTAGAATTCCGCGCCTTCTTCTCTACTTCTCTCTTCTTATTGGGAGACTGCTCTAAAATGGGATGAGTCAAATTGCAGCTTGCCGATCTTAAGGAATATTGCACTTTACCTCCTAGAAAATTAAGAAACATTCTCTGTAGTTGGCTAAAATTATCTATAGCCCCCTTAGTTTATATGATATAACATAAATAGCCTCTAAAGTTTTAAGAACTACCAAAACATCCATTACTGTTAAGAACCAGACAACCAGTTGAACTAATCAACAGAAAGGATAAATGGAAGGACATGATTAAAATGAATGAGTTTACCAATCATAATTTAATGAATAAAATTTCAATATATTTGAATTTTTGAAGCAATTCATCATCAATTTCTGAATTCTGAGTTCTTATAGTTTCTAAAAATTTACTCCTTCCGTTATTTTATTTGTCGCTTTGAACTTTGAAGGATTGTACACGAATTAAGGAATGTCATAAATAGCCAATTTTTTAAAGCAAAAATTTCAAAATATCATTTTAATTAAATAATCTTATGATTAATAAAAAAATTGATAAAAATATTAATTTTACACTAAAATCCTAAAACGATAAATAAAAGCTAAACCTTAAACCCTAAACATTAATTTATTAAAAAGGGTAAAATTGATTAAAAAAATATTGATTTTACACTGAAGTCCTAAAACGACAAATAAAAGTAAACAAATTTTTTTTTCCAAAACGACAAATAAAAAAAAATGAAGGAAGTAATAAATAGCATTTTAATGTTATTACTCCACAAATGAAGCTTATTTTATTTTTATCCATTAGTAGTCTATTTTCAAAATAATACAATAACATAAAACACTGCTAATCAAGAAAAAAATTAAAAGAAGATTACCAAAGACTATGGGTGAGTTTGACCCAGCGGTGGGAGTACTTAAAAACACTTATAGACATACATTGTGATTTTTGAAGTGTTTGGCCCCAATTATAGAAATTGCTTTTAGTCAATTGTGATTTTAATGATGTTTGTCCCTCACTATCATAATCACTTTTCGCATCTCCAGAAGCTAAAAATCAACTTATTTTAGAAGTAACTAAAGTGTTACTTTTGCAAAAGCTATTATCCAAAAGTAATTATTTTATAATTGAATTTTATCATAATCAATTATTGCCAAAATCCATGTTAGTAAAATTAATTTTCCTATAATTGATTTTCGAATCGCTAGGCCAAACTCACCCTTATATATAATGATATTTTACAATGGGATAATTACATTTGTACCCCAAGGTTGATGAAAATTGAGATACAACCCATAAGGTTTAAATAATTAGAGATCTTCATTCATCAAATAAAAGGACATTTTTACCTTTGTCCTATCCTTAAAATTACTATTATCCTTTTCTTAATGAGAAATATTAGTCCTTAATTTGGTTATACTAACTTGTAATGTCAAGCTTATCCAAATCCTAAAGACAAACTTATTTAATCTATAAACTATACATCTTTTTTTTGTAAACACCACAACCCAAGTCCTCACTCCTCGATTGACCTTTGCAAGGAGTGATTATGATTATTTGGTACAATCGTTGCATAGATGACGTGGTGCAATAAAATGATTGTAATTCATTTAAAGTTGGTTTGCTTAATATTACAAGTTGGTAATAAAATCTTAAAAGTAACTTCATACAATCCTACGCCACATCAGCGAGGAGTGATTATGATTATTTGGTATAATCGCTGCATAGATGACGTGGTGCAATAAATGATTGTAATTCATTTAAAGTTGGTTTGCTTAACATTACAAGTTGGTGATAAAATCTTAAAAGTAACTTCATACAATCCTACGCCACATCATCTGTGGAGCGATAACACTAAATAATTTTTCCTTCGCAAGGCTGACCTCGCAAAACCTAAGGAATCACCCACCCAACACCTCTTAAAGTTTAATATTAATTACAAATACACCTTATAATGGCATGCATGCTACATAGTTAATATAAAGAGGATATATTTATCCAAATTTATAGGTCAACTTTGATTTCAAAGTTCATCAAAAATTCATTAGGAGTACAATAGCCATTTATATGAAGTTGAAACTAGTGTCCGTCAGCTGAAACTTAAACTGAGTTGATGTGTTTGTAATTATTGAACCCTTGTAAAATTATCAAACCTGAGGGGATATAGATGTAAATTAACCTTTTGCAATTTCATTTAAATAATGAGATCATAAAGACTTGGACAACCATCAGCAATACTTGTCATTTACTCAAATCAACCAAACCTTGTGAAGTTCTGATTATCATGAATAGAAGGAATAATAAATTGGTGAAAGAACCTTAAAAGCCAGATGTATATTTTTGGCTCATAAAAATCATTAGACAAAAAAAAAAAAAACCAATATCTCTATACAATTTATGAAATGAAAAACTCCCTGAATGATTGTCTACAAAAAACATGCTTATGATAATTACAAGAAAAATAATCTTAATAAAGCACTCATACTTACAAAAGATGAAAAACAAAAAACAAAATTCAAGCACCCCATCTCCTCTCAGCTATTTCTTTATGAATTAAATACCGAAAAGACGAGCTCTGCTCTAGCCAATACACGTATTTCTCAGGTCGACTCTTCGAACATATTTTGATATATTCCCGTTGAATGCCGGTTAGGAATTCACTAACCATTTCCAAAAGTGCAGGCATGCCGAGTGACATATCTTTAGCATAGTAGCACAAGATTTTCGGCAGGTATATCTTTATTTCTTTGTGAATGTAAACTGTAGCTTGTATAAACTCCTCTTTTGCAACTTTCAGTTCGTCAAATACATTGTTTGCTGTGTATACTCGAACCTGCAATTCATTTGGCCAAATGGTTTAAAAAAAAAAATGCTCTCTTTCCAGTAGTGTAAAGGAGGAATGCATTACCGCAGGATCAGAGTATGCCCCTGAGCAAAGCGCGAAATGAACTAGTGGTTCGGGATATTCAATGGCATAAGGGTGTTTGATTGTTCCGGTCTTGAACTTCTTTCCCGGAGATAGAAGTGTCTGAAGCCACTGCATTTGTGACCTTTTATGTGTCAATAAGGAGCTAAAACATATAAATCATGAGGGAACGTTTTCAAGGTTCCATCAAATTATGCTCAGTTAACTTCTCCAAACTATAAAAAGCATGACATTGACTAATTACACCTCTAGGAGAAATGGGGAATATATAAAGAATTCAACTTTCTAATACCTTATATAACAATATGACTACCGAAGATATAACAAAGTAACAGGCACATACCGGTGCAGAATAGTGTGATCGAATTCCCAAAATGGAGTTTTGTATGTCATAAGCATTTATGCAATGCCCACCCACATTATAAGCAGCCTAGAGGAAATTTTGCATATGGAAATATTAGATTTGGTCATAAAAATTACGACTGAAGGGCCAAACAAAGAATGTTTGTCAAATACCTTCACAATGGAAGTACTTTTTATATAGTTCTGAATTCCATATGCCAAGTAAGCCTGAAACCAAAATCAAATATTGTATAGGCCATGTGATGAGAATTTTCATAGGTAAGGATAAGTATGATATAATATTTAAATAGGAAATTTTGCTAGGCATATACATGCATCACCAAGGCATTGTGAATATTGATCCAGAATGCAAGCTTCTCTTCACGCCTCATTTTCTTAGGGTCGACAATCTCAAGACTCTTGACCAGAGACCTGCACAGCTTCAATTAAATGACAAATTAAAACTTAAGGATAACTTGATATTAAGATGAATTTATAATGATCTTCTTTTATTAGTATAAAGGCATCTTCGAGTTAGTAATAAGATTAAATATTCAATATAACTAACAATTCGGCCATTTATTATTAGATAGAACAGACATAATAAACAATTTGGTTTGCTTATTGAAATATGAAACTCTTATGTAAATCGGGTAATTATGAACAAATACCTGAATTTCTGAAGCATTGTGGCAGCATAACTATAACTTTCATCGTCTAAGGATATCTTTAGGACTTCCACCATTGCAGCATATGGTCCATTCTCTTGTTTTGGGCCTTCACGATCACAATGCTCCGTGACTTCATCATTACATTGAGGACTCCAACTGCCAGATAAATTTCTAGGAGAAAATGTGCTAGAGGAGCAGAATGACGACGTAGAAGAAACTGAATAGCCTTTGTGTGTCATTGTGGGGTTGGCCAATTTGCAGTAAATTGAAGATATACATCTTATAATGTCTTCAGATAGCCTATCTGGACAAATGCGCGCATCATCTATGCAAGAATTTCCAAGATGATCTGCAAGGCTACGGTGCCGAGAATAAACACCCTTCTTCTCCTGCAAATATTCATAACATACATGCTTTCAACTAATGGCTTTAGAAAAGAGAGAAAGGGAAAATCACACTTTGGCTCTCATGTTTAAGCCATTTTGCACTTCACTCCCAACCATTTAGCGTTTATACTTGCACCATCAGCTTTTCATACTGTTGCATTTCATAACTTTTATCCTTTTGGTGGTGGTTGTTAAGGAGCTAAGTGCCAAAAACGATCAAAAGTTCTGGGAGTTAGA
Source organism: Penstemon barbatus (assembly GCA_003313485.2). Classification (NCBI taxonomy): domain Eukaryota; kingdom Viridiplantae; phylum Streptophyta; class Magnoliopsida; order Lamiales; family Plantaginaceae; genus Penstemon; species Penstemon barbatus. The sequence continues at coordinate 22,256,534 of CM064878.1, read as the reverse complement.
GTAAGGTAGTCGAAAGGTTAGGGTGAGTTTTTTCTTTTCAAAACGAGGTAAAGTGACATGCAATCGTATTTAGAGGATTAACTTTCAGCCTGAAAAGAGAAGGTGACGTGCAAAAGAGAAAAACGTAATGAGGTAAAGTGCGATTTTCCCAAAAAACACATCACTGAGGAACAATAAATTAACTTTGTCTGGACAAATAGGCTATAAATACTAGCTATATTTAGTAAATGTAAGAGGTGATGCATATATACCCTGCCAGACGAAGTATTTGGAGTAGCAACTTGAACCAAATCATTTGGGCCCACTAAAGCGCTCGTGGGGGAACTTTGATCTTGATGATCTAAATAATCTTTTGTCATTCCCAATTTCGTTAATGGAGATGGTTGATTGAGCGAAACTGATGGATATGTTCTAGTCATTTCTTGTACATGGGTCCCACGGTTTCCGGGTTTACTAGGAACATGCTGCATGAAAGTTTTCCGGTAAAGAGAAAGAAGATAACGTTCCAAATGCACTATTTCATCCTCAAGTTTAGCAATTTCTTTCACCAGTTCTGCTGCAGACTGCACCCAAAAGCCGATACATTAAAAAGGTTCATTTAAGGTCCAAAATATAGAAAGAGAATGATTATATAGGAAGCAATTTCTTTATATAGCAATTGTTACTACTAAGTCTCATTTACAATAGACAACGTTTCATCAAATTACCAAAATTTGTTTGCTTGTTTAAACGCTGGCGTTCGTGCTGATACAAAAACTATGAAAATCTTATCCATTGACCAACACACAATTAAATCAAAGTAAGGATATGAAAATCATATTTTCACAATCATATTCGAAATCATCACACAATTCTCATTCTGCTTAGTTTAGGATGCACGAACATCGTAACAAAACACAGCAAATTAATGCATTACGTTAGCATGTTCCAAAAATACCAATTCAATTATATCACTCGACGAGGTATGATTACCTTAGGTGTCGTTTTGTCATCTGAAAGAAGAGAAGTGACCGATTCGCAATGTCCATTCCTCGAGCTCCAGTAATTCGATACCTTGTGAATGGACGTTGTCTGCAAATGTAATAGCAAGCAATAAGTACTTGTAAATAAACAAAATGAATTCACAGTTGCAGATACAACATAAGCAAGTCTTACAAGTCCAATAACCTCATTATAGGAAGCAAGAAACAATTGCTAAGTAAATTTCAGAAACTACAGATAAAATATCAAAAGATTGAAATGAAGAAGCTAAAATGAAAAAAATGAAAACACAACAGCTAAAATGGGGGAAATTACACACAGGATTGAGATGTTGAGAAAGTCTTGGCGACTCCATATTCAGTACATTGGGCATCTGATCACTGCAACAAAAAGCAATCAAAATTGAGAAAATAAATTTGATAAAATACATAAATTAAATAGTAACAGTCCTAATAATCTCACTTATCAAAACCGGAGGCAATAGGAGATGGAGAAACAGAAGGTCCGCCATCCATTTTGTTACTATTTGGGCAAAATCGTTCCAATACAAGTTAAAATCCAACAAATTGAACTGAAAAATCTTTCATTCATTCACACCAATAATGTGATGTATCTATTGAAGAATGACAGTAGGGCGCTGCAATGGCGCCGGCAAAGGCATAAAATGTGAAAGTAATGATAAGGGCTGAAATCTATAACCAAAAAAAAAATGGGAAAAAAGGTTTAGAAGCATTAAATGGAGATAACCCACAAAAATTGAAATAAAAAAATGGAGTGGGTGACCAGATATACCATCAATTCATAAATAATCACAGATTCAGTCGAGTAATTAATAGAAAAAAAATTTGAGGAAAAAGAAGTAGGTCAATGGCATTGAAGACAGAGGACAATAACGAAATGAAATTGAGAGAAACAATAATTAATTGGAGTAATTATTGTTATTGACGGCATCACGCATGGTCCATGAAAATTGCTGTGATGATCATTAGATACTGTGTGGAGAAGAATTAAAAAATGGGAAACAAATATTCAGAAAATTAATTGACTATTATTATAAAAGGATACTCAGAGTGACTCTAGGAGTGAGCGACAGTATCTGTTTAAAAAAAAGGAATTACTCAAACTTATCCATCAGGTGTAGTATAATTACAATGATGGTCCTCTATATTTGAGAAATTATATATATTACTTGGGCGAAATTGCAGAAAACTTCCCTAAATAATAAGGATTTTCGTCACATACTATATTACCTTTATCAAATTTTGTCCCGTCCTGTAATTTAATATTTTTTGTGGATATTGTCTCGAACTAATTACTAAATTTAGTTTTTTGTTCCAAACTATATCAACTCACCGAATTTTGTCCCATCATTTATCATTTTCGCATGAATTTAGTCAAAATATTAAAATTTTAATTTAATAAAAATGACGGTTAAATCTTGTAATTAGTTTGGGTCATGACACGTAAGCAGCCATGTGGCAATTTAACGTAAACATGAGAAATTTTCGTCTCATAAATGGTGGGACGATATTCCAAAAAAATATTAATTACGGCATGAAATTCGGTGAGGTGATATAGTCTGGGACGAAAACTCAAAATCACTGATTAGTTTGTGACGTTTACTGCAATTTCCTATTAGGGTAAACATCATTAATTGTCCTCTTTATTCTTAATTTTTTACAGAGTGATCCATCTTGCGTTTTATTTCACTTTGGTCATTTTCAGGTGGTCCAAGATGAACTAAAGTGTCTAAACAGTTTTATAAGGGACTAAATTGATACAAAACAATTTTATGAAGAACTAAAGTGCAACACTATAAATAAAGACCACTTGTAAATGACCAAAGTAAAACAAATAATTCATAGTAAAGACTAATATGAGAAAAAAATACAAGAGGGACCACTATGTAAGAAATTAATGATAAGAAGAATCATTATTAATGATGTTTACTCTCTGATTTATTACAATTATGTCTTTAGATTTTTAATTGGAACCGCAAGTTGACGTCACAAAATAAATGACCTGAAAGAACAGGTGAGTTTCGTGAAAAAAGTGAGCCAAAAAAAAAAAAAAAAATATATATATATATATATATATATATATATATATATATATATATATATATATATATATATATATATATATATATATATATCAGCAAGAAAATATGTGAAATCGATTTGTGACCTCTTGTATTTGAGATTTCCTAAAGGATATCCTAGAGATAATTCTAAAATTCAAATTTCTTTTTTGATCCCATCGGAATACAAAGCCTATAAGATGAAAATCAGATCAATTTTTTTGTCGAAAACATAAAAAAGTAAGGTGAATTCCAAAACTATTTTTTCTACAACATTTTTTAATGTTTCCGCAACGTTGCCGAAAAATTCTCAATTTTTTTTTTATATTTAACTGATCGAAAAATATATTTGAAATAAAATTTTGATTCATTCTTATAATAATACTATTAATATTGAGTAGGTGGGGTGGGAAGTGAAACAAGTAAACCAATAACTAACAAAAAAATAAAGAGAAAAAACATGATCATAACTTGAGGGGTCAACTATGTTTAATTCTATCTTTATTTATTTTGGCAACGGAAGAGATGTAACATTACGCCTACTCCCCTCCTAATCAACTAACTAATTACAAAAAAACTAATACAAAAATTGTTTAAATTAATATTTAAATTGCGATATTAATTAATTTATTAATTATTATATATCTCTTACTCACACGCATGTAACGGCAAAAGGGTGTTCTTGTTGAACTGAATACGTTGCTTTCTTTTGGCAGAAGCTAATGGAGAATCCATCTCATATATAATATAAGTTGACTAATACTATCATAACTACATGACACTAGCATGAAGCCAAATGAGTTAGACCCATCTACTTCACTTTGGTCTCCATATTTTGACACATGGGCCTGGATTAAGAATATTTTCAATTATTTAAATATATTTTGTGATTTTTATCAAATCTTTTAGAGAAACTGTTGTCTGTTTATTATATGTGATTTTTATCAATTTAACGGAGACATTAAATGTGTTAAGAGTATGTAAATTGTGGTACGAAATCTATTTTTCTGCAAAGCATGGTACCAAATGTGTTTTCTGGGGTAAAGTTTGGGACCAAAAGTGTTTTTTCCTCTTGTCCAAATTGCATTTCACCCCCTGCCCGATTTATCACGTGCAAAACTCGTGACTTTACGCGCGAAAATTTCATCCAAAATTTAACGGAATGACTAAATGTGTCAAGAGTATGTAAATTGTGGTACGAAATCTGTTTATTTGCAAAGCATGGTACCAAATATGTTTTCTGGGGTAAAATTTGGGACCGAAAGTGTTTTTTCCTCTATTAAAAAATGATTTTACTTAGTGAAAACTAATGACCTGATTTAAGTAAAAATCGTATGATCAATGGCGTTTATGAAGAAAAGTAAAAGATATTTACTAATATAAATCAATAAAGATAAAGTATTATAAACTTGGGTAGCCTATTAAAAGTGAGTCAAGATCAAATTATCTAGAAGCCAATGATCTAAGCAGCTATGATAAACGAACTAGCATGCCCTTTTCAATAAATGTTGAGGTATTTATAGTTGCAATTTTCCTCTGGTTCAGCTATCTAAATATGGGTTGCACCGTACGATATTGTACCTTAGGTCGTACAAAAGTAAGTCGGTGAAAGGGAGAAATGATCTTAACCATTGGATTCGTCCGTACTAAGTCTGTAACAAGAGTTGTGGATATCGTATTGACGATCAGCCAGATCGCCGAGGAAAGCGATCTAGCAAGGGATGGAGAGGCTAGATCGTTAGGGGATCATGGAGCTTTCCATGTCGATGTATGTCATCTAGGAGCTATGTCGACCAATTGTAGGGTGCCAAGCCAATGTACGGAGTATGGTATATCAGAACCATATCATGTCAATATGACAATTACTCCATTATTTTAATTTCATAATATCTGTCGTTTTAGAGAATTTTTTTTTTTGTTTTAAAAAATTTGTCGCTTAGGATCCCAATGCAATATTAGTTATCCCTTATTTATTACACCTAAAAACTCTATCTTATTTATTCCAACGCAATATTAATTAAGGGTGTTTTAGGTATATATATTTTTTTAAACCAAAAACCATGTTATTTATTTGGATCTTAATAATCATGCAACACTCTAAAACGACATATATTATGAAACTGATGGAGTAATATATTAGAGGTTATGAATGTGTCATAATTTCGGCTATAAATATCACATTTTAGATGTCATAAATTTTGAGTAACATTATAAACATAACATTTATTCGGTAGAAGACATTGAAATTTATTCAAGTAGGAAAATTCTAGGGTGCCGCTACGTTAGGTGCCGCTAGTTATAACCAATAGAAATAAGACATATCATTAATTAGTAATTTGTTAAACAAATTATCAACATGTCATAATAATATTACCACAATAAGTGATACTATACCACAACAAATGATATTATACTATATATTTAGTAACATCAAATAGTAAATTATTTTCTAATAAATTATTATGAAAATAAATATATGAATGTTACAATAATATTTTAAAATAAATAATATCTAATTTTTTTGAATAATTAATATTAACTTTGAAAAAATTGCATGAATCACCTAATATAGAATAAATACTACATGATGGGATCGTAATAAATATATGGGGTTAATACTACGTAATGTGTGCTCGTACTATCACATGTGAATTATACCATAGAATGTGATACACATTTCGTTGTAATGCCACCTAATGTGCAATAAATACTACATAATGAGGGGTCATACTAAATATATGTATTAATACTATGTAATGTGAACTTGTACTGTCACATGTGAGTTATAACATAGAATGTGATACAAACTGCATGGTACCACTTAATGTGGAATACATACTATATGACGTGTGGTCATACTGAATATATGAGGTTAATACTATGTAATGTGAGTCCGTACTGTCATATATAATTTATACCATAGAATGTGACACATATTGCGTGGTAATACCACCTAATTTGGAATAAATACTATATGATGTGCGGATCATACTAAATATATGGGGTTAATCCTATGTAATGTGAGCATGTACTATCACATGTGAGTTATACCATGATACACATTGTGTGGTAATACCACCTAATGTGGTAAATTAGCGGCATTTAATGCAACGGCACCTTATAATCCCCCAATTAATTATTGACAAGATATTTACTAATAATATTGAACTTATCACTTTTTTCTTCTAATCTTTTATGCCACAATTGATAATGATCCTTTATCTATACTAATACTAAAAGTGTGAATATTTTAAGTTTTTTTCTTTTTTTGTGAAGACAAAAATGCCCTTACTCAACTTGTAAAGTATAATAAAAAATATAATCAAACATGAATTTTCCTTAAATTTTCTCATAAAAATTTGGTAGGAAAATATTTTAAGAAAATTTGTAACTTCCTTTCCTCCTAACCAAGCACCATCAATATGGAAGAAAAATAAAACTAAATTCAAATTAAACTATATTAACTCTAATAAATAAGAAATTAACTAACATCACTTTTATAATTTCATTATTGTTCTCTTATAACACATAAAAATAAAAATAAAAACACTATTATATTGAATAGTTGCTAAATTATATATGTAAAATTATTATAATGTATTATCAAAATGTTGTTATGTGCAAAATATTATTTGTATCATTTAAAGATTTAGTACAATATGTCACTCCTTAAAAAAAATTATATTCTCTTAAATATAATAAAACATGTTCAAGAAGAATCGCATCTTACCTATGAATGAACAAAAATGTTTATGACTTAGTGAACTAAGTAATCTTTATTTGACATGAGAAACATTACCTCAAATTTTCGTGGAAATCTTTTCGACAAAAACGTGTTAATTAAGTGAAAAAACGGATATGTTGGTGAAACCGTTCAAATAAATTTGATGTAATTGATGAAAATATGTGAAATCGATCTGGATGAAATTTATGAACGGTGAAGTAGGTGAATAAAAGAGACAAATCAGTAATAAAAAGTGCCAGTAAAATCGATAAATACATGTGAAATCGATGAAAATTCGGGTGATATTTGTGAAAACATGGGAAACAAATTGGTGAAATCAGTGAAAAACAGTTGAAATATATGAAGAAATGGTTAAATCATTGAATAAATGTTAAAGTCTATGAAATCAATGAATATTCAAGTGAAATCAGTGAAATATAAGTTAAACTGATAAAATAAATAAAAGAAAAAAAGTGTAACTAGCAAAACAGACTAAACAGTGTGAACAAAACCACTAGAAAATTTTTGTCTTTTTTGTTTGAATATGAAAAAACAAAAGAAACTTGATGAAAAATAGGAAAAACAATGTACAATAGGGTATAATTGATAAAAAAAAAACGAGTAAATCAGTAAAACAATATAAAACCAGTAAAAAAAATCAATGAAAATTGAATTAAACTAATTAATATAATAAATAAAATTACTTAGATAGATAAAGAAATATCTTTCAAATGATAAGGTAAGTGAAATAATTTGAGATATACTTAAAAGTAATTGAAGATGTATAATTATTTGAGTTGAAAATTCGATAAATTCATGTGAAATCGATAAAATTCAAGTGAAATTGGCGACAAAATGGATGATATCGGTGAAACGATGAAATTTCGTAAAAAATGATGAAATAGGTGAAAAAATGCTAAAGTCGGCGAAAACACGTGAAAATTGGTTAAACTAGTAAAAATGAGTGAAATCAATATAACAAAAAAATTTCAACCAACAAGAACAAAATCAAACCAAGAGATAAATGGTTTAAACCGAAAAAAACTAAAGAAATCGATGAAAATTCTCATGATGAAGTTAATAAATTGAATTGCAGTCATTAATATGTGGTATTTTATTATATAATGAAGTTAAATTTACTCTGATTTACCACAAAATACCATTGAAATTAAATAGACATGTACAACGTATGTAATGGTATGTGAAATCATAAATACAATTGAAATCGATAAAAAAAAATTGGGTAAAATTTGTGAAAAATGGATGAAAACTGGTAAAATCGATTAAAAAAAAGGTAAAGTTGGTGAAAATATTTGAAATCAACGAAAATTAATTCTAATGGAATTTCTAAGAAAAATGATGAATTCTGTAAAATTTGGTAAAACCGGTGAAAAAATGGTAAAATCGGTCAAAAAACGTAAAGTTGGTAAGAATATATTTAATCAATTGAAAATTCTGGTGAATAACATGTGAAATTAGTGAAAACACATGAAAAATAGGTAAAAATGGGTTAAAATGATAAAAATGAGTGAAATCAGTTAAAGAAATAGTATAACTGGTGAAATCGGTAGAAAAATGGTTTACACTAAATAAGAAATACAAAAGAATGGACTAAAAATGAGAAAACAATGAAAAATATTATAAGCTGTAAAAAAAAGGGGATAAATCGCTAAAAATAATAAACCGGTAAATTATTTTAAAGAAACGGATAAAATCAGTCGAAAAAGCTTGAAGTCGGCGAAACATGTTTAATCGATGAAAAATTTAGGTGAATAACATGTGAAATAGGTGAAAACGAGTTAAACTTTAACCGACAAAAACAAGGTTAAATCAGAAGAAAATGGTTTAAATTGGAAAAAAAAATCGACGAAAAGGGAAAAACAATGAAAAATATTATAATCGATAAAAAAAGGAAAAATCGACAAAAAAAAAAAATAAACAGTGAAAACATATAAATAGATGAAACTTCGGGTGAAATTGGTAAACACTTGTGAAGTTTGTGAAAAAACCGGTGAAACCAGTAAGAAAAAATGATCGTGAAATCGATGAAAGTTCAAGTGAAATTTCTGAAGAAACGGATGAAACATGTGACATCGGTGAATAACAGATAAACTCAACATTAAAACTATTATGATGTAATGAACTAAAAAAGTTCTTATGATCTTATTTGAACCAATTTTATAAAATGTAATGAATAAATTAGTCATCGTTTTATATTTATTATAACTATTCAAAGTCATCATTTTTTTTAAAATTAATAATAATTAATAATAATAAATTTCATAAAAAATAAATTGACCAATATATGATATTCTATGAAATAAAAATAGATGTAACAAAAAATAAATAAAAATAAAAATAGCTAATTTAATTCTAATTTATGAAAAATAACTAGACACGTACAACGTACGTGCACCTTTCTAGTAAATATAAAAAATACAATTGTGAAAAGAAATACTGCGAGTTGTCATTGATAAGTATTAGTGATTCGGAAAAAGAAAAAGCTTAACTACGTGACGTTAGAAATTGTCGTACCTACATCACTAAGGCCATTTCCAATTGTGAGGGGTCGCCGGAAATGAAGTTTAGTGGTGACGGGGAGGGGGAAGAGGTGGGAAAGCATGCCTTTGGCTTCCCTCAACCGGCTTCACTTGATGCATGGGCACATGCAAGTGATGCAACCAATTATTTATAATTTTTCTTTGTTAATTTATTTATAATTCTTATTTTTTAAATCCATTTTTTTTTAAATTCAACTTAAATGGAAAGTTTATTTTCAAATTTGTGTATGATTTAATAAAATTCTATTATATATAAATTAAATATGTAACATTATTAATTTTAATTTTAAAATATTATATTTGTCTAATAATCGAGTTTTAATACGATTTGGACTCAAGTATAGCTTGATATATATTTTTTACGAATTTTCAAATTTTAATTTGTTGTGTTAGTTGGTGTCATTGTCCACTTTCCTTCAAATTAAGCTAACTGTCATTTATGTGTTATTATTATATGGTAGAGAGTGATAGTGATAGTGGGAAAAAAATTAAATTCATGTCCTTAATCATTAAAGACTGAGGTAGGAAGAGGAGGAGGATGTCCTAAGCCATTAAAAATGACTTATTACCCACTAGATTAATTTTTTTTATCTACTAGACTGTGTATTTACGGCTCGGACCGAAGAGTGCAAAATGTATATGTCATTTTCAGTATGATTCGAACTTAAATCTCGTCTCTGGAGATCGCAAGTCACTACCACTTAGCACAACCACCTTGAATGATTAAAATTATTATAATTAGTAAATAGGGAGTATATAGTATTCCTCTTTTAACATTTTGATACTATATATTGTATCCCATGTTTGATGGGTTGTCCCATGATAATTTGATCAATTATGGTGTGATTAGTTGAGGGGAGCAAGTTGATATTAATCTCTTTCGACCAAAAAGGTAGTACTATAATCAATCACAATTCTTATGGGACCCATCTTCTTTATTACCAGAAAGGCAGAAACCAGTTGTCTAGGGTAATATTGACATTTGAATACATTCCAGGGACCTCTTTGTAATTTCAGCACTTGTCAAGCAGGCCACAATTAGGTTTACAAAAGATGCAGGCTTCTAACAATGGGATTTTCCACCTGCCCAAGAGGCTTATCAAGCCCAATCAAATCTTATATTGACAAGCCCAATCAAGCTTCATAAACTAGCCCCAAGTCCCCAACTCTTATACTTATTGTATAATTTGTATTGTATGAAAATTTTGCAGTGCAAAAAACACCAAATTTTAATAATTATTAGTTTATAAAAATAAGGTGAAAATTAATATTTAGAATACACCTAGATATATTTTCTTTTCAAAATAATATCACAACCTTAAAAGAACAAACGATGGATGATATGAATAGGTATACGCGTATTGTATGTCAAAATTCTTATCCAAATTTAAATTTTGATAAAAATACATTTAATTTGGGATAAGTGTCACGCCTTTATATAACTTCATAGTCAATATAAATATTATATTTTTAAGTGAACGAACATTTTGGGTTCAGTCAAACGAGATCGATATCGAGGACCACAATCAATGTCGTTCTATCAATTGCAAGCAAAATTCCCTGTCCTATCAAACACGCAAACATCAAACCCACATGCGCTTGCATGGAAACCAATTGTCTATGTTCTTCCTCTTTAATTAGTTAGTTTATTTTCTTGTACTATATAAAATGAAAATGAATTATTGGTGGGCGCCCCCGCACGCATGGTCACCATGTGGGGCCCCAAATTAGCTAACACTCGATTGAAAATTATGTGTCTATATCGGTGGATTTAATTTATTGTTCCAAAAGGTGAAATCGCTCATTCCGGGCGCCCCTCACCTCCCTGTCCGACAGGATTGTGAGAAGAGGTAAATCATGGTGACTCAACCGGCAACAGAGGCTAGTATCAATGGATCTAATTTATTGGGGTATTGAATAAGCGACAATTGTGTATGAGAGGATAATTATTCCAATCAATTTTAGGTCTTGAATCCGAATACAAGGATTTCATGACATACTAATCCTTTTGCATTTTTTTTAAAAATTGGATAAACATGTCTTTCTTATCATTAACTTTTTACAGAGTCGTCCATCGTGTGTTTTTTTCCCATATTAGTCCCCACTATGAATTATTTGTTTCACTTTGGTCATTTACGAGAGGTGTTTTACTTATAGCGTTACACTTTAGTCCCCCATAAAATTATTTTGTATCAATTTAGCCCCTCATAAAACTATTTCTTCTGTTTTGCCATTTTAGTTCATCTTAGACAACCTGAAATGATCAAAGTGAAACAAAAAATGAGAACTAAGGTAAGAAAAAAACATAAGAAGGGCCACTTTGAAAAATAGTTAATAATAAATAAGGACCATTAGTGATGTTTACCCTTAAATATTTTTGTTACTACAGTCTTCGGCTAAAGCTCGAGTTGATATTTAAATATGGAAATAAATTATTTCTTCGTATCTTTTAGCTAAACTTTAAGAAATAAAAATAAAATGAGTTTGGGTACTATTCGATCACAAAATATATGCAACATACATATTTTATGATTGGTTGAATTTTAACTAATGCAATTTGAATAAAAAAATTCAGTGAGATTGAACCGGATTAAAACTTAAAAGGTGAGCGACTACCTCAATAATTTATCCATCTGCATTATTGAGATTTTGGCTAAAATTTTAACAAAAAGTGGTCAAGTGTATAGACAAAATCTTCATAATACTGAAAGAAAGTAAGACATGAAATGACAAGAATGTTTTGTCTTTTATTTTTTAATTGTTAGTCTCCCATAATGTGCGTGGTATATGTTTAATTTAGATACTACTTTATTATTTAACTTCATTACACCATAATTTTTTCTTTAGAATCATTCCACTATAAGTTAAAATATTCATTTTCATTATAATCTATATCATGAGTTCAAGAATATTTTTGATGAATCTTCTACATTCTTCTTAGTGTTATATATAGTGTTATATATGACAGAGTACTAGATCTCAATTATATATATTTCAAGGCTTGATGTCAAAAACTTGTTTCCATTTTATACAATTAATTAATTAAAGTTATACTTTTGTGCCACTATGATTAATTAATACTTGCTCGGTCCCATTTTTCTCTACATTTAATACCATTAATTAGTTAAAGTTCTACTTTTGTGTCACTATGATTAACTTCCTTCATTCCATTTCGTTTAATCGATTGGTAATTGATCTGTCAAACTGATTAAATTTAGAGAAACTATACTAAATAATTTAATTAATATATTTGGCGAATAAGTTAATAATATCATACGACACAATATATGTTAATATTTAAAAAGTTTAATACACCGCGGAGCCCTAGGTGCGCGCGACTCGTTCTCGCGTGGGGCAATTGGGGAAGAAAGAGGGGCGCGTGAACTCTTTAAGTCAGGGGACGCCACTTGGCATACCCTGATTGGAGCAGTTCTTTTTTCTTTGTGAAAATTAGTATATTTAATAAGTTTAAATATGGAAAAATATATTATATAAATAAATAATTAATAAAATTAATTTTCCTCCATAATTAAATTAAATTTGTAGAATTGAATTATTTAATAAAAAATTTAGAATATTTATTGTATATTTGCTAGTATTTAATAAATATACGTAGTCACCAATTTTTGATTGGACTATTTTATATAATAAATTTTTTTTAAATTAAAATTATTGATAATTTATTACAATTGTAATTAAATTTATTTATGGACAAATCATTAATAAATAAACAGCCCATTTTATTTTAATACATTTTATAGTAATTATAAATTTAATCATTTAACTACAATAATTGGTGGTGGCTATATATTTTTTAAAATACCGAATTAGTTAAAATTAAAATTAAAAACTTATACAAATAATTTAAATTAATACTTAATCTAGATTAAATATTTAAATACATATTTAATCCGATTTCTTGTATTTCCTTTCTTGTATTTTCTTTCTTGTTTGTTGTATTTCCTATTATGTATCAATTTTACTTTTATGAGTATTTACTCTCTTTAATTTTAATATTTTAATATACTTAATAATTTAACTATATTAATAAAATAATTATTAGTATTATTAATATTAATATAAAAATAAAATCAAAACTATAATATTAATAGGAATAGGTAAAGGAAAAAAATGGAATTAATTCCATTTCGGGGCCCTGCCTTGGAGACAATCAGACAGGGCTCGGAGTGAGGGCAAGGCCAGAGCCCCGAGCCCCCACCATTGGAGATGCCATTAGCCTCATTTTTCATCCTTTTTTTTCCATATACTTTTGTATGACTAAATGAATTTAAGGAAACCAACAGGAAATGATTAATAGGTTTCTCCTCTCCATTTATTTAGGTTTACTAATTTTCTAGTGAGATTCAGTTGGCGTGTCTGAATGCAAGAGAATTTAAATTAAGAAGTTATATCAATAAAACTTTCATACTCCTAAAAATTTCATTTAACATAGTGTTATTTGCGACATGTAAAAATTCACATAAGAGCAATTATATAAATTAACCGCCTTTTTACATGATTGATTGGGGGAAAAGATTATTTATCACACTTTTAGGTTATATTTTGGCTGTCACGTGATAAATTCACCATCTAAATGAACGTGTAAGGTCTAATTACAAAAATCACCCTCACATAATGGGTATTACAAAAATTTCCCTCATGTTTGTCACTTTCTAACAATTAACCCATTGCCCTTAAAATGTTCCAATACGTGACAAACCTAAGAGGGATTTTGTAATACCCAATACCTGAGAAGAATTTTTGTTGTTAGACATTACCTGATGGGGATATTCATTAAGTACCCTTCTGAATTTACATACTTATCAATAGATCTGCATATGTAACACAAAAATATGACATCAAAATGTGAAAGAGGATATTTTCGAATTAATTATTCCTTACTCTTTACATGTATCAAACATTCCGAATTAAATACTACTACTACAATTAATTACTAATTAACTAATTAATTAAGTAATTATGTTCTCAAGAAAAATACACTAAGCTCCTGCCCTGAGCTTCCTACTGGATTAATCATATGAAAAGATTCCGAGTCAACGGACCCAACCACTCGGTCAAACCTCGCCCTCAAATACATAAGTTCACCGTCATCCTCCTCCTCCGCCACCGCCGGAATCACCCCAGCCCCAACGGAAACCGCCCTCATAACCTTCAACACATCCACGTCGGCGCGTGTCGTCACGCGCCTGATAGCAAATCCCACCTTCCTCCCATTACAGTACATACACCAAACCGGAACATCGTAGAGCGAGCAGCCGCCATCTCCGGCGCCTTCCAATTTTTGACGGCGGCGGTCGGACTCGAGGGTTATGCGGAGGAGGCCGTACTGCATCTCTCGGGCGAGGTACGACGTGGGCACGGCGAAGTCGAGAAGCAGGAGTGGGGCCCGCTTGATGTCGTCCTGGATGCAGAAGCTGACCCTGCCTTTGCGGTGGCCGAAGAAAGTGGCTGTCACGGTGGATGGGCCGTGGTCGGTGGTGGTGGTGGCGAGATTTTCCGATTTGGGAGGCGGGAAATTGCCGCAACAGGTGGGGACAATGCATTCAATGAGTGTACGGAAAGAGCGACGGTATTTGATTTGTCGGCTACAGTCTACTGACGTGGCGGTATCCATTATCAAATTGTGCTGCCCTGTACCTAAGTCTATCATCGTCCTCATCTTGTTCTATAATGTATTCAGTAGTAGTGTTTATATTATATGGGCTATAAATAGATTATGAATCACACTTTTTAAATTTCTGGTGGCCCCACAATATATAAGTATAAACGAGTCAATTAATGCCGAATGACACACTGTTCAAATAAATTTGATTTTGAATTTTATCGAGCTTGAATTTTTTGTTTAAAACTTGATTTGATTGTTCAACGAGTCGATCTCATTTAACGAGCTCAAACCGAGTATCGAGTAGTTTGATATTTTATGTTTTCAATTTTTTAGCTTATCGAGTCGAACTCAAGCCGAGCTTTATCGAAGGAAGAACGATGTCCAAGCTTATTTGAGTAGTGTGACGAACCGAACTCGAAGGAGCTTTTATTGAACGAGCTCGAGTTAAGTCTCGAAGAGTTTGATATTTTATATGTATATTATCAGATTTTAGTTTATTGAGTCGAGCTCGAGCTGAACTTTAAATGTTATCGAACGAAAAATAATGGCCAGGTTTATTTGATTAGCTTGACGAACCGAACTTAAACGAGCTTTTATCGAATGAGCTCAAGTTAAGTATTTAGTAGTTTTGTTTGATTTTCAAAACTGCAGCCTCACATTAGTACGTAGTAAGTATAATTAATTTAATATCTACTAAGAATTTTTTTGAAACTATTCCATTTAATTACAAGTAATGACTAAGTGGTCCTATTGGACGGAATTATTATATATATTTATATGGAGGATATTTATATAAAGGTGTGACCAAGTCATGTTTTGTCATAAAAGTTTCGTACCCATGCCATAAACTTCGTATTTAAATTAGATATCTAAATAATAAGTGTATGGGCAACGATTAATTAATGACATTTCATAAATATAGAGTCCAATTAATTTAGCAATAATTAACTAATTTTACAGTTATATCATCATGTATACATAGATTAGAATATGCCCGATTTTTTTATAGAACGATAATCACATTATATATCATTATATCATCATAAGTTTATTGAATTACTAATAAAATTACGAGAACAAAATTAATTATCAAACACTAGTTTTAAATATAAATAAAATAAAATAAATCTTAAAGTGATTTTCCAGTTGCAGCCTTTGGATGCGAGGGTTGATCCTACCATTGAAAGTGAGTATCCTGTATTCGACGACAGAGATAGAGTATTAGTTGCAGTTTTCACCCCATCTTAATGACCAAGTTGTTCGCTCGGCCCAAATAACTCTTGGTATAATACTTCATCTAATCATTTTCTGCTAGCGCCTATCAACCTTTTTTCCATTGCCTTGATAATTTATCTGTTTGCCACCTCTGTTTGACTATTGGTTCTCGAATGTCCGACTGAAGTATATTTTTACTGAATTCCGAACTTTTCGCACCATTCAACCACTTATCTTCCATTAAATTGTGTCCCGTTATCAGAATTAGAATCCAGTGACTATTAACTAATAGTAAACTACTAAGTATTTAAAATATTTCTTAGTCGAGGGTTAAGCCATATTAAGCTCAAGCTGAACTCGACTCATAAATTTACTGAGTTTAATATAAGGGCTCAAAATCATACCGACTCACAATTATTTAGACTCGTCTCAAGCATAATCAATTGAGTCATCGAAATTCAGGTAGGCCCATTCAATTCACAATCCTAATATCTAGGATTGCAATGATAGCAAGTAGTTGTTGTTGCAATAATTAACGTTCTAGGCTTTTAATTAGCATGTTATTATTATATCATACCTAGCTTGACGAGGATATGATTATATTGTTCCTACCCCATTAATTAATTAACCTCATTATATTCAAAAGCCTATTTTCCTTCATTAAAGACTAATCTTTTAAGTCAGCCAACATTATTTTTCATTATCGTACATTTTTTTTAATGAAAGTGTAATTTAAAAGATTGGTTTTCCATGTAACAATTTTTTTTTTCTTTCTTTCTTTTTTTGTGTCGGCGTATTACAGGAAGAAAACAAAAAACACGAACATCTTTTTTTCGAGGACAACTGAGATGTTTCCCTTTGGTTTATCATAGTAACATTTGTGTCCCAATCATTGTCAACTCACAATTGCTTGTCGGGGCTATTTTATCTTTTGTAAAAAATAAAAAATAAAAATACGAGCCATTATTTTTATAAAAATAAAATTTAAAAAATTATTTTGATAGTAATTAAGCATGAACCATTTTTTCTATAGCTTTCTTCATATAAAAAATATCTAGTTTTTTTTAATCAATTGATCAATTGAAATGCTAGATTGCACGGATACGGATACGTCGATACGGTATAATACGATACGAGTACGGGGATACGGATTTTCAAAATTTATAGGATTCGATACGACAAAAATACGTATCTGTATATTTAAAAATGTATTAAAAAAATTATGTAATATATATTTAGTTCACTTGTTATTCCATATTAAAATAAATAATGATATCTACCTTTTTATATAAGTGTTCAAGTAAAACCATGGTATTAATATCATAGGCTAAGTCTTCAGCCCTATACATATTTTCAAGCATTAATTTTATGTAGATTTACTTTGATAATATATAAAATCTAGAAATTATTTGTAGAAATACATGCTCTCAAGTATTATGGGTGTTTCCGATATGCTTTCCTTTGTATCCGATACGAATATTTTTTATTTCTTATTTTTTTATTATTGAAATCGACACAGTATAATATTTCACAAGTATCGTACGAATATCTGAGTATCCGAGTATCCGAGTATCCAATACTCATACAATACTGCACGATATATAATTTCGGAGTATCCGTGCAACCTAGATGAAATTAAACGTAATCTCGAAATGAACTATCATTCAATGAATATAAGGTGTTGGTATGACCGGCCATCATGAAAACGTGTTTCGATCAATACAAAGTCGCTACATATTAGTGGCCCCATACGTGAGTCAATTACAATTAGGAACATGCTACAAATACAATTAGATTCATATATGATGAAAACACCAAATAGAAACGTATAAACTTATAGCTAGCATGGGGTCTGATTTAGTACTGTCGTATATATATTGGGACACTTTCACTCGTGTGGTATAATTAATAATAAAGTTGTTTGTTTTGTTTTAGAAAGAATTATTGCACTTTAGTATCAAGTTTTTCATAAATAAAAATATTAAATATCACATTTTGCGGCTCTTGACAAATTTAATTAATTTTTGAGTCAAATATTTGAACAGTTAAATTATGTCCGTCCATTAAAGAGTTTGGAGATGCACAATATACATGCAACAATTATTGTTCAATTTAAGGTTGACTGAATAATTAAATTTGTAAATGCCATCAAATTGTGGTATTAAATGTATTTTTTTTTTAAACTTGATACCGAATTCATAAAGTATAATAAAATATGGTATGGAAAGAGTAACTCTCTCTTTTGTTTTATATGTGAATATTCATAATTCTTTATGCAATAATTATAAATTTCAAAACGTTCACTGTATATATACGATTTTATCAATTAATAGAGGCGTTTTCACCTTAAATTTCTACTAATATATTTGATGATATTAGATGCATATATACTTTTCTTTGTGAAATTAATAACATCCCAATACTTTTCATATTTCTCCTCTAAAACAATTTTTCGATTTTTTGCAAATAAGTATCTGTACCTAACCTAGTTGGTATATATTCATCAAAAAAACCTAGTTGGTATATGATATAATTTTTTTAACAAATGTTAGGTAACATGGAGAACTATAGTTTAGTATTCCAACAAGTGGCAGTGCAGACAAATTATAGTTGACTTACAAAAATAATTTTTTTTTAGAAATACGTAGATATTTTATTTTAAACGAAAAATTCAGAAGATACAATGTTTAAGATAGCAACTGGTAAAACATCAAATGAATAAGCGGTAATAAATGACAATCTAATTGTTTCATGTGTCACTCAATTCACTTTTCTGCCAACGTGATTTGCTCGAAAATGACTACAAAAGTCTTTATATTTGATATAATATTTCCGTAATCTGCGAAAAATAATTAGCTCGTGAGAATATTAATTCAATTGGGAATTATTATTGTTGGGCAAGAATATTAAGGAGCGTTTATTTATTGATGATGAAGGTAATATGATTAATACATGAGGAAAAAAAAAAGGTAATATGATTAATTTATTTATAATATACTCTTTTAGTTATTTTTGCTTTTCATGAAATGAATTATTGATGGAGGCGCACGCACACATTGCTATGAAGTAGGGCCTTGAGTCAACAGCATGCGCAACTCCACCATTAGCTGGCATCATTAAAGGTTTTTCTTTTTCTTTTTCTTTTTGTTTCCAATTAATTTAATTAAATTCTAATAATCTACATTTGATGTGTTTTACGTACGCTTGGAGATTATTAATTAATTAAAATGAATTCCGTGAAGTGGAGAGAGATATTTTTGTTTTGAAAAAAAAAAAAAGGAGGGTAGGTCTTTTTAATGGTTACAATTTTAATTTATTTATTTATCTATTGTAGTTATTAATAAAGCTTTCATTTCAAATCAGTTGAGTCGGGTTATAGAAAATATATATCTTTTTTGTTCATGTTGAAAATAGGCCGGAAAAATATATAGATAATTTTTTCTCAGTTTGTGTGTGTCCAATTTATGATATTCAATAATTAAAAGTAGGGTAAATTTCACTACTGGTCCTATTTATCATTAATTTTTCATCGTGTCGTTTCTCTTATATTTTATTTTTGCAATGTTAGTCCTTACTAAGAGTTATTTTTTTCACTTTGGCCTTTTTTAGGCAGAGCACGACGGATCTGATGTCACGTGACCTGCAATATATGTCTTATAGGGGACTTAAGTATAAAACTATTATAGCGAATGAACAAAACACCCTCACGTGCAGGTCAATGGACATCGGAGCCTTCGTTGCTCAACCTGAAAATGGCCAAAATAAAATAAATAACTCTTAATAGAGACTAACGTTGGAGGAAAAAAAACTTTCAATAGCTAGACGACTTTGTAAAAAATAATGATAAGTAGAATTATTAGTGTGTTTATCCTTAAATGTATTATGCAATTAAGTTTTAAATCGTCATAACACACGACTTTCTTCTATGCATACATCATTTCATTATTGAAAGACTTAAAATTGGATGGATAAGAAGATTGATTATCATTTTCATCTTGAGTCGATGCATTGAGATGTTCAATGTTAAACTACTTTGTTTTGAATATGCTTTATTTGTTTGACTATTGTTGACCCGGTCCAATCAATTCCAGTTTTGAAAAATGGGCTTAGACCCGTTTTCCCAGCACTAATCATAAGTATTACTCATTTCTTTTCATATTAGTTGACGTATTTTTTATTTTTTCTTTTCATACTCTTTTTGGTAAAATATTTTAAATACAATTTATAATAATGACTACTTTTTAATTTTTTATTAATGATGGATGACCAATGAGTTTCCTAACTTAAATGTGAAAATGGGCAAAATTGAAAAAAATGATTTAAAAACTCGAACATGTCAATTAATTTGAAATAAATTTTTTTGACAAATGTGACAATTAATATGAAACGAAGGGAGTAATAGTTTTTTTTTTTCTTTCTTTCTTTCTTTTTTTTTTCTTTTTTTTTTTTTTCAGATAGATAAATCAATAAAATCATGTACTATAAGTTTCAGTTGCCAGAGGCATGCATTGCAGTCCTTGTTGCTAGTATGGGTGTGGAAAACTGAAACATCATTGTCTTCCTCAAAATAAGTGTATATTCATTTCTAAATATAAAAAAGGATAAATACCACTTTTAGTGATTTTTTCATCGTTAACTTTCGTTATTTTTTTTATATATTTTTTTTCAACGTTAATCCGCACTATGAATTATTTGTTTCACTTTAGTCATTACAAGGGTCTTTTACTTATAGTATTATACTTTAGTCCCTCATAAAATTATTTTATATCAATTTACTTCCTCATATAACTGTTTCTATATTAATTTAGTCCCTTATAAAACTGTTTTGACACTTTAATTTACTTTGAACCACCTGAAAATGACCAGAATAAAATTAATAATTCAAGTGGGGACTAGCGTGGAAAAAAAAAATTTAATGTCAATAAATAGTTTATGGATGGACCTAAATATATAAGTGACTCAACAAACAAACAATAAGAAGTTTTTTTTTTTTTTGGTAAGCAAAAACAATAAGAAGTTAAACAATGAGAATATGTATTTGAAAATAGGTTAGGAATAATGTAGAAAGAAACATTAGTATATGGCAATCATAGCAAAGGATTGTTGTGGCCCGATGTGGTGAATTGCACACTTAATAAGTATGATTGGAGAATGAAAATATATTTATATAACTTTTTCTACAAAACCCAACCCATCACCACTTTCAAAAGCCTATTTTTCCTCTCTAAAGCGTGGCCTTTTTATTCAGCCCGATATATAATTAATTTTATATATCTCTTTTCTTTTTTCTTTCGTTAAACAAATTTTTCTTCCAATATCTTTTGCTTCCTTGATTTTTTAATATTTTGATATAGAATTTTAGGTAAGATTTTAAAAAGTTAAATTTTAGAATATTTATATATTTTTGTCCTCAAAAGAAGTTGTAGAGAAATTACATTATATGAAAGATCATTACTTTATAAGGAAAGAGTAATTTTAAGAAAAATAATTTATATTAAGAAAGAGAGTGTTGTTTTGAAATTTTGGGATAAGAGAAAAGATAAAAGGACGGAGGTAGGGGTGTAATCAAGCCAAGTAGTTTCGATTGACCTAATGTTCAAGCTTGGTTTGATTTTATCCAGCTTGAAATTTTGTGTTTGACATTGATTTGATTGTTAAACGAGATCTTATCGAATGAGCTCGAGGCGAGTACCGAGTAGTTCATGATATTACATGTATATTGCTAATTTTTAGCTTATCAAGTCAAGTTCGAACCGAGTTTCACAAGTTATCAAACGAAAAATAATGTTCAAACTTATTTGATTAATGTGACGAGCGGAGTTCAAACAATTCTTTATCGAAGGAGTTCAAATCGAATAGACAAAGGGAGTAATATTTATGATTTTGATTTAATATACTATATATATTTACCAATTAATGAGATCATAGATCTTCTTAAAATTATTTTGAGTCTAAGCATCAAAGCTAAGAAAGAAATCAAAACTTTTGATCAGAAAATCTTTTTTCTCCCAAGACAGCAAAGAATTAAGATGTTTGCCTTTTGGTGTATATATAAATTATTGCCATTAAACTTTTCATCGTGCTTGTTCATAGTTTATAATATATCTATGTTCTAAAAGAATGAAAATATTGCTTTTTGGCGTTCTCTAAGGCTTTTACCGGCCAATAGCTAGCTAGTTTATTTGGCCTATAATTTAGTTAATAATTTTAAATCATTAAAGTTGTTGGTGAATGATTGGTAACTGAAGGCATTTCTTCCTCCAGGCTACCTTGGTTTCTGCATATTATCATTTTGATTTTCTGATTCTATTCATTTTTTTTCTTCTAGTGTATTTGCACAGTTTCATTTTAATTGTCGCTTTAAATATTTTTCTTGTTTCAAATTAATGGTCGCTTTATGATTCCAATTAGTCGAAGGAGATATAATAAGAAATCATTAATTGAAGGAGAAATAATAAGAGTCTGGATACAAGAGGAGTATTTTTAGGTATAACTCTAATATTTTTTCTAAAATTCAGGCTATTTATTTGCTTCCTGAATACATGTGGAAAAGCCTTAAACGCTAATTGAAATAGGGTAAAATTGCATCTCAAACTAATTAGTGATTTTTTATTTTCGTCCCAAACTATATTACCTCACGGAATTTTATCCCGCAATTTAATATTTATTTGAAATATAGTCCCAAACTAATTACTAATTTTGATTTTTCATCCCAAACTATATCAACTCGCCGAATTTCATCCCATAATTTACCATTTTGTATAAATTTAGTCCCAATATTAATTTCTAATTTAATGAAAATGAAGGTTCAATCTTGTAATTAGTTTGGGACGAATTCTGCAATATTATTTAATTATTCATGTTAAAATTTACCACGCCATTACACGTAAGCAGCCATGTGATAATTTAACGGCAAATGCTCAAATTTCAGTCTTATAATTAACGGTAGAACGATATTTCAAATAAATATTAAATTACATGATGAAATTCGCCAAGTTGAATAGTTTGGGACGAAAATTCAAAATCAATGATTAGTTTGAGACGATTATTGCCTTAAAGTAGAATATAGGGAGTATATAATAAGATATGATCAAATCACTGAAGAGTATGAAAATTCCATGGATCCGGAGCTAGGTCGAATCCGATAACCCGTGCTTTCAAACCTGCAAAACAAAAGATGAAAACTAAAGGACTAAATGTGTACGTATATATAATGTAATTACAAGACCATCTTTTATACGGTTTCAAAGTTATGGAACTGTTTTTGTAATTTTTTTGAAGATGACTGATGGCTACCTCTTAAAAATAAAGTCCTCGACGCAACTGGACTTTTAAGACTTACACACAATGGGCTGATTGGCCCAACAATCCAACATACATCACTAGATGCTACTACTTTCATATTAACTGGTGTGAACACGCAAACAACAATTTTTTTTTTTAACAAAAATCAAAATAATGATATAGCTCCAATAAATTTTAAAAGTTTTCTCCATCTCCATCAATTAACAAACTAGTTCGATTATAAAGAAAATAATTGGAAAAAAAAAATCTTATCAACCTAGTTCTTTGTTGCTGTGACTATGAAGGAGGCTATGATCAATTTTTGGTACATTGCATTCCCGAAACACGATAAATAGATATTTTGCATTCTTAAAACATATAATTAGCACTTAGTACCATCGATTTAAGAAAAATTCAACAACTTGCACCCCCTAAAAAAATAGGGACAAAATAGGTAATTTATTTTTTGGATTTCTGGCACTTTGCACTCTTAAATACGAGAAATGAACACTTTGCACTCCCGAAATATAAGAAATGGGCACTTGACTCCTCCAAAATACAAAATTAGTACTTAGCACCCCCGAATAAAGAAAAACTCAACAATATGCACCTTTGAAACACAAAAAGTGAGTATTTTGCACCCCTAAAACACTAAATAAGCACTTGGCACCATCGAAATAAGAAAAACTCATCAATTTTGCAGCGTTTCATTTTTTCTTGCAGAGTTGATCATCGGGGTAAAATAGGTAATTCATTTTCCTTCATCCTTAAAACTTGCATAGTACGATTTTAAGAAAGAATAAAAATGAATTATCTAGTTTTTCTAGACCTCAATGGTCAACTCTGTCGAAAAAAAACGAGGGGATGCATGTTGTTAAGTTTTTCTTAGTTTGAGGGTGCACCGGTGCAAAATGCTTATTTTTCGTGTTTCAAGTGTTCAAATTGCTGAATTTTTCTTAATTATAGGGTGTCAAGTGCTAAATTTGGTTTTTGAGGGTGCTAAGTGTCAAAAACCGAAAAGAAATTGCCTATTTTGCCCCCACAAGTTGAATTTTTCTTAATTTGATGATTCTAAGTGTTCATTTTATATTTCGAAAGCACATTATATCTATTTCTCGTATTTTTTGAGGTGCAAAAGTGCAATAAACTAGATCATGACACCATTCCCCCTCCCCTTTTCGTGACCATTCAACGAGTTTGACTCTGCATATAATTTGAAGCCCATTCTTTTAATTACCATAGAACGAGTTTGACTTTGATTTTTGAAGGCCATTTGCTTATTTAATCAGTATTATATTATACTATTACACTTAGAAATGTTATTAAAAAATAACCTTTCAAATTCCAATAAATTATTCAATTCCTCAAATTATTATATATATAAAAGGGTTTGTAAACTGATCTTATAAGTTTGATTAACCTGATCGTACTTTGACCCCAACACAAGAAATAAGTGTTTTTAATTTGGATAGATAATTTTATAAGACACAGTCCACTAGATCATGTGACATTTAACAAGGACCAGAAATGGTCTAAATGCTAATACACACATCATGTATGATCTATAATTTTTTTTTTTATAAATTATGAAGAAAATACTTCATAATTGTTGTGCAAAGAATTAATATGGAAACTGGGTTAAAGTTAAATGACTAAATGTGTGTTCAGTTTAGTTAGAGGACTATTTTTGGAAAAGTCTAAAATTTGCAGGACTATTTTTGAAAGTTTACCATTGAACATTATTAGTTCATTTATTACGACTACAGTTTTCTTTATATTATTAATTAAGCTACTAATATTGTATTGCCAGAGCAATAATTATTATATTTTAAAAAATGCCCTCAATTATATTTCAATATTTTTGTTGTTGATAGCTAATTTTTCTATATTAGTTAGTTTCTATAATTAAAACTTTATAAACATTACTCCCTCTGTCCCAAATTATGTGTTATTTTACATGTTTTCACACATATTAATTAAGGTACCTACTACAGAGCCTCACTTTTATGGAAAAAATAAATTATGTACCACAAATATTCTTATCTTTATTTATCCCACCATTAGTTATATACATGTTATTCAAGTTTTACACACTCTTTCTTATTTTTTCTCTTATACCTAAAATATGTAATTAATGTGTATTGAAATCCTAAAGTGACAAATAATTTTGGACAAATTTTTTTCTATAAAAGGATAGATAATTTGGTACAGAGGGAGTATCTACATATGTATAATTGAAAAGAATTTATTTCTTTTTAACTATCATGTGCAATTTCATTTTAAATATATTACACAAACTATCAAAATCTAACATAAATTAATATTTCAATTCTTTAAATAGCTTGTAGAATTTGATTTTGAGTTAATCTAAACAAGTTCATATCTCACATAACACACATTAAACATTATGAACAACAAGTTATTTTTGTTCATCCTTTCAACTTTTCTTTTTCAAACAATGAACCATGGTTTTCAAACAAAATACGATATATTTTGTCCTTTGGGGAATAGCATTGTCTACATCGTCGACAAGTTTCCTCCAGCCTATCTTCAGAAACCATTACTCTTGCATTGTGCATCTGGAGATATTTCCGGATCCGATAATTTTGGACTAAAACAATTGTACAGAGATCAGGGTTTCCATTTTTCTTTTTGCCGGACTGCTCTTACATTATACTTTTGTCAAGCTTGGTGGGGAGACAAGAATAAAGCTTTTGATGTTTATAGTGAAAGTTCTTGTTCTTCAAAAGTATGTCAATGGGAAATAAGGAGTGATGGTATATATCTCTCAGAAGATCGAAAGGGGTTTTTCAGAAAATATGATTGGTAATACGTAGAAATCTTTGTTATATTATGTGTATGAGATATTAATTACATTAATAATTTAAATAATATCTCCGGTAAGACAATTAATAATTTTTATTTTGAGTTGTATTCTCTCTCTTTAGCTATCTCATGATTTTATATATGCAATGTGAAATTCAGTAACTGTCATCAATTGTGAGTCTTTATTAATTACATAGTCAATAATTACTTAAAAAGTTTTCTTTCTAGATTAATATAACTATTTGTTTATTTATATTTTCACTATTACCTTGTTTTATACAGTATATTATTATATTTAGGTACTTACGAATTTTTTATATATAATAATTATATTTTAGTACTAACCTGTTTAAAAAAAATACTACATATATATTCTTGCAAGATACAAATAGAATAGTTAATAAAATCAACTTAGCTAGGGTAACATGTTTAAAAAAAATTAAGTAAAGTTTATGAAATGGCAGTTTCTTTGCTTCCTGTAATGTAGGGTGTGTTTGGATGGGTTCCAAAACCCTTTCAAATGAGTTTTCGCCAAACCCAGGAAACTATCAAAAACCTATTCAGAAACTCACACTCAAACTCTTCAAACCTATAAAACATTGATTTGACACCTACCACCTACTTTTTCTCCCAAATCTCACTAAAATAGACATTGATTTGACACATATTACCTACTTTTTCCCCTAAACCCCAACATCCAAACCCAATTCAAATGGGGTTTCAACTTATTCAAACCACAAAACCCAAGAGCAAAAACCCATCCAAATGAAGTTTCAAATGTTTCATCGAAACCACCTAAACCAATTTTTTTAAACCGAGACCCGCGAAACCGAGCCAAAACCCATCCAAATAGACCAGTAAATTCATATTTATTTCCTACCCAAAAAATTAATGCGATCACATGCGTTTGCATATTCACATAACCTATTCTTTTACAGAAAAATTGAATTAATTTCCTCCAAAAAAAAAAAAAATGTGTGGAAAGATAATAAAGCTCATCATTTGTAAAAAAAAAAACTCATCATAAAAGGAAGTGACTCACATTTAACCTAATAAAGTTATGAAAGAAAAGAAATTAATTTAAAATAATTAATCTAGTTAATAAGAAATGAGAGCAACAATCCAAGAAAATGGTGTAAGAAGTACGAGTATTAGTTTTCCTTTACAAGGTTTAATCTTATATATTTTATTGATTGGGAGGGGGTTTGGAAGGTACAACTTCGAGTAAAATGTGAAAATTTCATCTAACAATTTTTATTTGGTGGATTACTTTTTTGTAATTTTTATTATAAAAAATCCTTCTATGTTAATATTTTATCAGGAAAAAATCAATTTGCTAATATTTAAAAATTAAAATATGGCCACAAGAGGGTTATTTGTATTTTGAAGTTCAAAAAAGTGATATTACCAATTTTTAAAATTCTTAGAATGAGTTATTGTCAATTTTTAAACCGAGTAATGGTTTTTCCACATTTTATATTGGTAAAATTGTCAATTTCCCTGCAATCATAAAGAATAATCTCACTTACAACAAGTGAAACAATGATCTAGGAGACAATAATCTTTTTAACAAGGGAAGATTTTGGCTTCTGTCAGTTAGAAAAACAAAATTGTATTTTTGTTAATTATATTATTCCTAGAAAAGTAGAATGAATTCGACTAATTGTAACACGTCATAAGAGAATATATGTGTAGTTCAAACGTGACATTTGACAATTTTTAAAGTCACAAAAATTTGAATTGTACAGTTTTTACCAGCTACAACTTAGCATAGTTGCAGATGCAGTCCAATAATCCGAAATGCTAGAAATTCATACAATCTCCTCGGCCAAGAAATATCTCAACTGCACTTTTTAGCTCTGAATTGTTGATGGACAGGTTTTAATTTATTGATCAATTTATAGGCAAAATTATTATATATATATTTCCATTGTCATTTTTCTTTTCTTGTTTGGAAGAGTATTTAGATATTTAGATCTAACTAAATCTCTTTTTAGACACTGTCTGGTATTCGAACATAAACTCTCCAGATTGTAAGACACAGTTTATCAGATCCTGTTGGTGTTTTCCATAACATTTAACAAGGACCAGAAATGGTCTAAATGCTAATACACACACCATATATGATCAATATTTTATATTAAAATACTTCATAATTGTTGTGCATAGAACTAATATTGAAACTGGGTAAAGCTAAATTATTAAATGTGTACACTATGGTTAAGAGGACTATTTTTGAAAAGACTAAAAGTTACAAAACTATTTTTGAAATTTTACCATTGAACATTATTAGTTCTTTTTGTTATGAATACAATTTTCATTTTTTTTTTCATTTATTAGTTAGACCACTGATATTGTCAGATTAACAATTATTATATTTCCAAAAGTGCCCTCAGTTATATTTTAATATTGTTGTTATTGATAACTATTTTTCTATATTAGTTAGTTTCTATATTTAAAACTTTCTAAACATTATATATAGAAAAAAATTATAGTTTCTTTAAAATATCATGTGTAATCTAATTTTGAAAATCATATAAATCTAAACATAAATTCGTATCTCAATTCTTTAAATAACACGTAGAATTTGATTTCGAGTTAATCTAAACAAATTCATATCTCACATAACTCACATGAAACATTATGAACAAGTTAATTTTGCTCATCCTTTCAACTTTCCTTTTTCAAACAATGACCCATGGCTTTTGTTTCACTCCTCGTGGCACTGTTTATGTCGTCAACAATCTTCCTCCAAATTCCGCTCCATTAAGCTTGCATTGTGCATCTAAAGACACTGACTTTGGACAACAAACATTTTACAAAAATCAGGGTTTCAATTTTTATTTATGCCCGACTCCTATGACATTATTCTTTTGTCATGCTTGGTGGGAAAAAATCTCTTTTATATTAATACGTTATTAATACGTTATTTTCATAAACGTATTAATCATTTGATATTAATTAAGATTAAGATGTTAGATTAATTCACTAGTCGGATATAAAGATGGCACATGGTTACATATCAAATGCTTCAAAAGTGGAAAGTCGATTTAGTCAACTCATGAGAGAAATCGAATCCAAACATATAGTCAAATAATCGTTGAGGCTAGTTGGGTCAGATCTTAGATAAGTCTCTCCCTTAATTTGTTAAGTTGGTCAATAAGTAGAGGACTAATAGTTGCATACATATTATCTTTATTGATGATGAATAACTTATACGATTGTAACTATTTGAATTTAAACTGTTGAAAACACGCGAATGTTTGAGTTTTATCAAAGTCACAATCATCTTAATCAATGTTGAATCTAGTATGATCACAATAATATATTAATTATAATGTAGCAGTCACATTTTTCAAATAATGATGAACACCTTATACAATTGTAACTATTTAAAATTAAACCGTTAAAAACACATAAACGTTTGAATTTTAACGAGATCACGAACATCTAATTAATCAATCGAAATTGAATATGAAGTGATCACGAGAAAATAACGTATTAATATAGCAGTAAACATCTAAATCTCTTTTTAGACACTGTCTGGTATTCGAACCTAAACTCTCCAGATTGTAAGACATAGTTCATCAGATCCTGTTGGTGTTTTCCGTAACATTTAACAAGGACCAGAAATGGTCTAAATGCTAATACACACACCATATATGATCAATATTTTATATTAAGTATGAAGAAAATACTTCATAATTGTTGTGCATAGAACTAATATTGAAACTGGGTAAAGCTAAATTATTAAATGTGTACACTATGGTTAAGAGGACTATTTTTGAAAAGACTAAAAGTTACAAAACTATTTTTGAAATTTTACCATTGAACATTATTAGTTCTTTTTGTTATGAATACAATTTTCATTTTTTTTTCATTTATTAGTTAGACCACTGATATTGTCAGATTAACAATTATTATATTTCCAAAAGTTCCCTCAGTTATATTTTAATATTGTTGTTATTGATAACTATTTTTCTATATTAGTTAGGTTCTATATTTAAAACTTTCTAAACATTATATATAGAAAAAAATTATAGTTTCTTTAAAATATCATGTGTAATCTAATTTTGAAAATCATATACAAGTTATTAAAATCTAAACATAAATTCGTATCTCAATTCTTTAAATAACACGTAGAATTTGATTTCGAGTTAATCTAAACAAATTCATATCTCACATAACTCACATGAAACATTATGAACAAGTTATTTTTGCTCATCCTTTCAAATTTCCTTTTTCAAACAATGACCCATGGCTTTTGTTTCACCCCTCGTGGCACTGTTTATGTCGTCAACAATCTTCCTCCAAATTCCGCTCCATTAAGCTTGCATTGTGCATCTAAAGACACTGACTTTGGACAACAAACATTTTACAAAAATCAGGGTTTCAATTTTTATTTATGCCCGACTCCTATGACATTATTCTTTTGTCATGCTTGGTGGGAAAAAAAGGATAAAATTTTTGAGGTTTTTAGTCGTAAATCTTGTTTTTATAATGTATGTTATTGGGAAATAAGGAATGATGGTATATATTTCGATCATGATAGTCCTCCAAATCATCTAACCAAAGTATATGATTGGTAATATATAGATATCATATGTTTTGATTAGTGGTGTGCTATGTTATTATATGTATGAGATATTTAATGGCATCAATAATTTAAATAATAACTCCAGTAAGACTATAATTCCTATTTTAAGTTTTACTCTCTCATGATGTTATATATGCAGTGTGATGAATTCATGGATTAAAATTTTACTTTAAATATATGTTTCGATCAGTTAAATATTGAAAACTTTTTAAAAGAAAAATGTATCGGATCGGAAACACATAGAAAAAATTGTTAAAAATATTTACTAACTTAAGAAAAATAAAAGAGTTTCAGACAAACAAATAGTTTCGGAATTACATTTTATTTTACTTGTGCTTAAATAAAAAATAGAAACTTTTAGATGTAATCAAAGAAAAAATGGAATTTTTTTAATCTAAGAATATATTTCCTTGTAAGAATATAATAACATTACAAAAAGGAATTAATAAGAAATATGAGTTATATGACATGTGACTAGAGAGAGCAATTTAAAACAATTATAAATTACAGACCAATTTCTCTCTCATTTTTCAAGATAATTTATTTCTTATGCTTTTTCTATCATTTTGCAGACTTCCAATTAATTAATTGTTTGTTATGCTTTTTCATTCATTTTTCAAAATAATTTATTTCTTATGCTTTTTCTATCATTTTGCAGGCTTCCAATTAATTAATTGTTTGTTATGCTTTTTCATTCACGACAGGATTTTATTGGCTTCAAATTGAACCGGCCGGTTACTTCAACTGACAACCACCACTTCAAGGTATTGCCGTATGTTTTATTAATTTTTTCAGTTAATTGTGTTTGTCTTTGGGTACTGCTAGCATATGTACAGCCGGTTGAGGCATGATTTTTATTTTTTATTTCTGAAAAATAAATTGCAAAACAAAATTGCAAAACAAACCCATAATTAATCAATAAATTAAAATAAATCCTATTTATAAAATATATCCTAAACCATAAATTCTAAAACCCTAGACCCAAAGATCCTAAAACCCTAAACCCTAAAACCTAAAACCCTAAACCCTAGAACCCCCATAAAATAAAATTACAAAAAAAACCCATAATTAATCATCAAATAAAAATAAATCCTATTTATAAAATAAAACCTAAACCCTAAAACCCTAAACCCTAAATTAAATATTATGTCATAAACTCTATATTATATGCATTGCAAATACTTTTAAATTATGAGTTTATATTTTTATGGTAATTTTCGAAATTTTTGTATTCAAATATTGAAAAATGATAAATTAACATTTTGAAAGTAATGAATTAATTTTTATATGAGTAATATCGCATAATTGAGGTGTTCTGTTGTAATTTTTTAAAGTTGAGATTTTTTTAATTTTTTTTAATGTATTTTAAGATTTTAAAATTATAGAATGTCACATCATAACAAAATCTAAATTTAGTGATAAAAGTTGCAAAATATTTCCACTATACAAATTTGTGAGAGTGAAAATTGCAAAAGTCTTTCACAAATCAAAATTTTGGGGGTGAAAATTGAAAAAAAAAAAAACCTACTAAACAAGTTGCCACATGTAGCAAAATTTCTCCAACCAATTAGATTTGGCTGTACATGGACTGTGATATAATGGGCTGTCATATTCTCATTTTCCTTTGTCTTTTAGTTTCTTAAAGTGGTTGAACAATTTCCGAAGCAGGTGTAAAAAAAATTCCAGTTTATTTATTTCTAAATTTCTTACTTTTTTGTTCTTGAAAGTTTACTTTTTGGTTTTGGGATGAGTTTTCTTGGTGTGGATGTTCTTTCTATGTAGTTTGTAATTGTGTGTGCTTTTAACATCGAATTTTTTTTAATTTTTGTGCAGTGGTTTTTTGCTATTTGATTGGAGGTATGATTCTGCATATTTTACATGATTGATGTCAATGCAGAAATTGTACTTTTCTGTTATGGTTTTAATTTGATTTTTTTTTTTTAATTGTGTGCAGGGTGTGCAAAAAAAGTTTATTTGAGTAAGAAATTTTAATTTTAATTAAATGCGTAGAAAGTTTTCTATTATGTGTGATAGTATTTGTTGGTCCCAAAAGTAGTCAATGAGATCTAGGGGGGGGGGGGGGGTGAATAGATCTCATAAACTTTAAAACTTTTTCTCTAACTTTTTCTGTCAGCAGACTAAGCTGATCTGATTCGTAAGTTTACTAAGCTGATCGCGCACAAAGCTTTGAACAACAGAGTTGACCACTCATCTGATTTCACTAGGCTGATTCAGATATACTCAGAGTTTCAAAACTTGTATGCAGCGGATATATCAAGTATGTTTTTCAAACAAGTTTATCTTTCAAAATTTTTACCCCAGTTTTACAAAATTCTTTTCAAAACATTTTTAACGGTTGAAAGCTCTTTTTGAGATATGCAAGAAAAGAATGCAGATGTAAAACACCGATATTTTTATAGTGGTTATATGGATCAAAGTCCTTTAGTCCACTCTTCCAAGTCACACAGATCTTGGGATATACTATAAACACACAGTTTACAATATACTCTGCTTGCGCCAGACAACAAATGAAATGGCCACAAGTGCGCAGTAAGAAATCACACAGAAATCCTACTCTCCGAAGCTAGATCACTCACATAGATGGATCTACACTCCTCACGCTATTTTCAGTATAGGAGCTCACAAAGAAAACCTACACTAAGAAGCTATATCACTTCACACAGATGGATATAAACTCCTTTCTTTTCTCAGTTGAAAGTCACTCAGACAGACAACGCAAGTTCTCTGTTCTTCAACGAAAAGCTTCGTCAACAGATGACTTCGCTTGTGATCAGACGACTCAACTGATGGATCTCGCTCTTAAGATGTGATCTTGAATTGTGCAAGTCTCTTTTTCGATCTTCAGTTAGTCTTCTATTTATACTCTCGAATTTGAATTTCTGCCGTTGAAGATAAGACAGAAATCTGCAGTCCTCAAGTTCTGGTCCCCATTTTCTGGAAAGGCTCCCTGCAACTGCTACAGTACAGTTTGCTGTACTTTCTGTCAGTCGCATTTAATGCACTCAGCAGGTTACCGCTGGACAGCTTGCTGACCGTCTTCACTTGGCTGATGGGAGTACTAAGCTGATGGCTACTCGGCTGATTCAAGAATGAACATATCTATCTTGACTCGGCTGATGATCACCAATCTGATATTTAATGATCTGATCTCCCACTCGGCTGATTCGGTCACATAGCTTCCAGACCTTGAGATAGGTTTCACTAAGCTGTTCTTAGTTGATGACTTATCCTTTTGATCTTCAAAACCATTATGGCCTTTTTGTCATCTTCAAAACCTTCTCTAATTTATACCAACAGTATTTAGTATTTGGTTTTTTTTTTTTTTTGTTTTGTTTACAGGAGAATTTGACACAACACATGCTACAACTAGGTAAAAGAATAACTTGTTACTTATTTAAGTTTTAATTTATGTAGTTATATATTATTAATCATTTTTTGTTGTGCAAGTCATATGATTGTTCTGCAGGTAAGTTTCGTGGAGTTGATGTTGACATGATTTCAATATCAGGGAATATGAAGCTTCATAAATATATTGTTAGTAAATGTTTTAGTTTGTTTGAATTAATTTAGTGAACCTAATCGACGAGTTGATGATATGCAATTGAAAGATTTAACAGAAGAAATATTTGTTCACATTCTTTGTCACCAAAGCAATGGATTCTCTCGAAGTACAGATGATTTTCCCTGCGCAAATGTGGTCAAGAAATATCTATTTTTACTTATTTGGGAGGTTTGTTCTTTATGTTTCCATTTTCTTCCTTGTTTATCTTATTTGGAACTCCTAGACGTATTTATTCAATTTAAAAAATAAGGAAAATTGAATAAGCCTATATATGATGCACTTGATCCTAATTAATGGCTATGTTGTACGTGTTAACTAGCTCTCTTTGCTCGACCGGTTAATAAATTTTGGCTTCATGACTACAGATTGTTGGGCTGGAGTTTGGGATGGACTTGGGCTAAAAAATAAGTGAAATTAATGGAGCATGACTGGAGATCAAACTACAGATCAAGGAGATCAAGGAAATTGTTCGAGTTCGATTTTTTTTTTTTTTAATAATCCAGGTGTACAAGTTTACAATAGACTAATCCTGGACCCTCAAAACCCTTGCCCTAGAACCCTGAAGGATGTAAATCGCAGGATGTGCCTCCATCAAGCCTCGGGATCCCACCATACTGCTGTACACTCTGCGAACAAAGGGGTCTTCACCACAAATGACCCTTAGATAGACCCATAGAAATGCTTCCATCCAAGTTCCAAATGGGATTCGAAGTTCGAGTTCGTTTCTTGTCTTCATGTGAACGTGCTCACAGACGAGACGTTGGTGTGACCATTGGATTTTATCTAGGAATTGTGATCAGCTGATAATACCTGCACTAGAGGAGGCAGTCATAGGATGAGCGTCTAGTAACATGATTTTCAAATAAGACAAGCCGTTTCATAATTATATTCTTAATTATTAAATTATTTATATTGTGTATAAAATATCCGTATGCTTTGTGATTGTTAAATTTACATATAAAACATTATATTTCCCAACAAAAGGGAATACGAAATATGGGTTTTATGACATTTGATTAGAAGGAGCAAATTAAAACAATTATACAATTATATAACATATTTTTAAGGAGATAATTTAACTTTTAGTGCCACAACTAACTTTACTTTAAAGTTACGGTATCATAACTTTAAAAATATCTACATTACCACATGTTAACTATCCTCAACACAATTGGTACTTCCGTCAATTTTAGGACATTAAATTCATTTCTAGAAGAAAAGTTGATGGAAATTTTGCATAACTAATAATATAGTTATAGATTGTTGCCAAAGTTTGTCCTACATAATTTATAACCGATAAATTTACCCTACTATTCGATGGTTTGAAATATTTCAGTCTCAAATACAAATAAAATTAAATTGTAAATCATATTTATAAATCTTAAATGTTATTATTAAATCTCTTAAACTAACTAGAATATATATAATATATACAAACTAAATAATATTTTATATAAAATCTTAAAAAATGAAATTTAATTTTAAATTTTGAAAAAAATATCTTTTAAATTAATTAGGTTTTATTTGTAATATATATAAATTAAATAATATTATATATAAACTCTGAAAATTAAATATACACATTAATTTAAAAAAATATTTTCAAAAAATATTTTAAAATAATTTGATTTTACATAAATTATATACAAATTAAATAACATTAATTATAAAATCTTAATTCAAAAAAACAGTACATACTACCATCTTTCTTTAATAATTTTTATTTAATTGAAAACGACTACATATAAGTTGAAAACACAAAAATAAATACATATACATTCTTGCAAGATACAAATAGAATAGTTAATAAAATAAAACTAGCTAGGGTAACATGTTTAAAAAATTTAAGTAGAGTTAAGTTTATGAAATGGCAGTTTCTTTGCTTCCATAATGTAAATTCATATTTATTCCCTACTCAAAAAATAAATGGAAGCACGTACGTTTGCATATTCACATAACGTAATTTTCCACATAAAAGTTGAAATAATTTCTCCCAAAAAAACAAAAAACAAAAATTCAGACGAATAAAACTAATTAATTAACTGTGTACGAGCACATATATCCTTCATTAATGGTGGAAAGCTTAATCCTAAATGATCGAACCGCCATTTTAGCCCTACGGGATGTATATTTTGACAACATTCTAAGCTCTAACTGAACCCGATCTCGATATCCCAACCTCAGTTGAACCCGACTTGCTCTTATAAGTTTGATTAACATGATCTAGTAGTATATTACCAATTTTTAAATTTCTTAGAATGGGTTATTGTCAATATTGGTCAAGTGGTATTCCTAGAAACTGGTATTCCAACCTAAACTCGTCATATTTTATGACACAGTCCACCAGACCTTGTTGGTGTTTCCCGTGACATTTAACAAGGACTAGAAATGGTCTAAATGCTTATAGACACACCATATTTGATCAATATTTCTTATAAATTATGAAAATACTTCATAATTGTTGGGCATAGAACTAATATTGAAATTGGGTTAAAATTAAATGACTAAATGTGTGTTCAATATAGTAATATAGTTAGATGACTATTTTTGAAATATTACCATTGAACATTATTAATTCATTTACTACGAATGCAGTTTCTTTATATATTTATTAATTTAGGCTAGAACAATAATTATTATATTTCAAAAATATATGCTTTCAATTATATTTTAATATTGTTGTTGTTGATAGCAAATTATTCTATATTAGTTAGTTTCTATAATTAGCACTTTCTAAATATTATCTACATATATAGAAAAAAAATTATATTTTCTTTAAATAGCACGTGAATTTTCATTTTGAATATCTTATACAAGTTATTAAAATCTTAACAAAAATTCATATCTCAATTGGGTTTTTGGCATTTTGCATCTTGGAAATATAGGTTTTTGACAATTTGATCTTCGACTTAAAAGTTTTGGCACTTCACATCCTGAAAATATAATTTATTTGACACTTTGCACCATATTGTGTGTTTTAGTAAGAAAATTTATTAGTGGAAGGGTATAATATTCATTTTTGAATTTTTTTGGCACTTTGCACCCTTTAAATATAGATTTTTGCATTTTGCGCCCTACCAATATAAGATGTTAGCACTTTGCATCGTGAAAATATAAAAATTGTGTCACATTCCCACCCAATTAAAATTTGGCAGTTTGTACCTTGGAAATATAATTTTTGGCATTTTGCACCTAATATTCATAAAAAATCATATAATAGATACAAGTTTTTTTTTGTTTAAAAAAAATTCTATACTACATACTCTACAAATATATAATTATTATCTACTAGCATGTCAAATTTGAAAATTACCAAAAAGGCCATGTTCGTGTTTCCAGCGACATTTAACAAAGACCAGAAATGGTCTAAATGCTATTACACACACCATATATGATCAATATTAATTATAAATTATGACGAAAATACTTCATAGTTATTGTTCATAGAACTAATATTGAAATCAGGTTAAAGTTAAATGGCTAAATGAGTGTTCAATATAGTTACAGGACTATTTTTGGTAAAGACTAAACTTACAGGACTATTTTTGAAAGTTTACCATTGAACATTATTACTTATTTGATTATGAATGTAGTTTTTTTTCTTCTAATTGTTAATTAGGCTAGTGATATTGCCAAAGCAACAATTGTTATATTTTCAAAAATTCCCTCAATTATATTTCAATATTTTTGTTGTTGATAGCTAATTTTTCTATATTAGTTAGTTTCTATAATTAGAACTTTCTAAATATTATCTACATATATAGAAAAAAAAATTATTTTCTTTAAATATCATGTGCAATTTCATTTTTAATATCTTACTCAAATTATTAAAATCTAAACATAAATTCATATTTCAAATCTTTAAATAGCTTGTAGGATTTGATTTGAGTTAATCTAAACAAGTTCATATCTCACGTAACACACATCAAACATCATGAACAAGTTATATTTGTTAATCCTTTCAACTTTTCTTTTTCAAACAATGAACCATGGCTTTCAAACAACGAAGAAGTGGCACTGGCCATGGCAAAGACGACCTTGTCTGTTGGGGCGTAGCTATGTTTACGTCGTCGACAAGCTTCCTCCAAATTCTGCACAATTACTCTTGCATTGTGCATCCAAGAACGATGATTTTGGACGACAAACATTTTACAGTGATCAGAGTTTCCATTTT
Organism: Penstemon barbatus; assembly: GCA_003313485.2. NCBI lineage: Eukaryota > Viridiplantae > Streptophyta > Magnoliopsida > Lamiales > Plantaginaceae > Penstemon > Penstemon barbatus. The sequence continues at coordinate 22,217,883 of CM064878.1, read as the reverse complement.
GATTTCTGTCGGTCTCCTAAAACATTATTCTTTTGTCATGCTTGGTGGGGAAACATTAAGGATAAAGCTTTTGATGTTTTTAGTCAAAGTTCTTGTATTTCAACAGTATGTTATTGGGAAATAAGGAGTGATGGTATATATCTCTCATACAGTAATCCTCCATCTGGGTTTATAAAAGAATATGATTGGTAATACGTAGACATCTTTGTTATATTATGTGTATGAGATATTAATTAGATACTCAGCAAGTCTTTGTTAGCATCAATAATTTTTATTTTAAGTTGTATTCTCTCTCTTTAGCTATCTTAATCTCATGATATTATATATGCAGTGTGATATATTATCGTTGATTAAAATTTTGTTTTGAATGTATGTTTCGGTCAGTTAAATATTAAAAAAAATTGTTTTAGAAAAATAAATAATTTCGGAATTACTTCTTGTTTTAATTTCGCTTGATTAAAAAACGAAAACTTTTCGCTGTATTCACCTAAAAGATGGAAATTTTATCCATAGATATATTTCCTTTTAAGAATATAATAACACTACAAAAAGGGAATAAAAAATATGATATTTATGACATTTGACTAGAAGGAGCAAATTAACAAATATATATATATATATATATATATATATATATATATATATATATATATATGGACAAACTTATGAAGGAAACATAAGATTTTTGAATTTTTTTGGCACTTGCACCCTTTAAATATAGATTTTGGCATTTTGTGCCCTACCAATATAAGATGTTAGCTCTTTGCATCGTGAAAATATAAAAATTGTGGTACATTCCCACCCAATTAAAATTTGGCACTTTGTACCTTAGAAATATAATTTTTGACATTTTGCACCTAATATTTTCCTTTGAAAAAAACCATTGAATGTCGCCGGTGGAGAGGTAAAATGGTTAAAAAAAATATTTCGAGATCAATCACAAAAATAATCAATTTTTTTTTGCAAATTATATTTACATTTTGTCCTTAAATAGACATTGATTTACATCAATTGTGATATTCATACAAAATCATATAATAGATACAAGTTTCTTTTTTTTTTTTTCAAAAAATTCTATACTACATACTCTACAAATCTATAATTATTATCTATTAGCATGTCAAATTTGAAAATTACCAAAAAGACCCTGTTCGTGTTTCCAGCGACATTTAACAAAAACCAGAAATGGTCTAAAAACTATTACACACACCATATATGATCAATATTAATTATAAATTATGAAGAAAATACTTCATAATTGTTGTTCATAGAATTAATATTGAAATTGGTTTAAAGTTAAATGACTAAATGAGTGTTCAATATAGTTAGAGGAATATTTTTGGTGAAGACTAAAAGTTACAGGACTATTTTTGAAAGTTTACCATTGAACATTATTACTTATTTGATTATGAATGTAGTTTTCTTTCTAATTGTTAATTAGGCTAGTGATATTGTCAGAGCAACAATTATTATATTTTCACAAATGCCCTCAATTATATTTCAATGTTTTTGTTGTTGATAGCTAATTTTTCTATATTAGTTAGTTTCTATAATTACAACTTTTTAAATATTATCTACATATATAGAAAAAAAATTATTTTCTTTAAATATCATATGCAATTTCATTTTTAATATCTTACTCAAATTATTAAAATCTAAACATAAATTCATATTTCAAATCTTTAAATAGCTTGTAGGATTTGATTTGAGTTAATCTAAACAAGTTCATATCTCACGTAACAATGAACCATGGCTTTCAAACAACGAAGAAGTGGCACTGGCGAGGACCTTGTGTTTGGGGCCGTGGCATTGTTTACGTCGTCGACATGCTTCCTCCAAATTCTGCACAATTTACTCTTGCATTGTGCATCCGGAGACGATGATTTTGGACGACAAACATTTTACAGTGATCAGGGTTTCGATTTTAAATTTTGTCGGTCTCCTATTACATTATTCTTTTGTCATGCTTGGTGGGGACATTAAGGATAAAGCTTTTGATGTTTATAGTTATAGTTCTTGTACTTCAGAAGTATGTTATTGGGAAATAAGGAGTGATGGTATATATCTCTCACACTATTATCCTCCATCTGGGTTTCAAAAAATATATGTTTGGTAATACGTAGAAATCTTTGTTATATTATGTGTATGAGATATTAATTAGATACTCAGCAAGTCTTTGTTAGCATCAATTTTTAAAATAATATCTCCAGTAAGACAATAATTTTTATTTTAAGTTGTATTCTCTCTAGTTGGCTATCTCAATCTCATGATGTTATATATGCAGTGTGATATTATCATTTATTAAAATTTCGTTTTAAATGTGTGTTTCGGTCAGTTAAATATTAAAGAAAATGTTTTGGTTGGGAAATTTTACAAACGTTGAGGTGGCATCAGAGATGTAAATTTCAAAGAAGCACAAATTTGAAGAAAAGCTCAATTCCAAACAGAGCATCAAATTATTTTCAGTTTTGTATTTTCTTTACCGCTTTTATGTTAATTGACTATAGGTCGGTCCTTTTATTACTCGGTCAGATATTTGTATACTTATAAATAAGCTTGGATTTCCCTTTGTAAACACAGGAACAATTTTTACAATTTAGGGTGTTTTCTTCTCCCGGATATATACAGCTTTTTTCTTCATTGATATTGGAATCTATCTACAAACTTTAAATTTAGTATAAAGATTCATAATTTGGGGTCTTGTTTGGTGTGAGAGTAATTTAATTCAGTAAATTGAATGACTCAAGTATTTGTTCACTTGAAAATTGCATTTCAATTACATTTTGCAAGATCATTTCTATTGTCTTTGGATCTTTTGATAATTGTATTGTTCTTTGGGTTTGATGATTTCAGTTTTAATTATTTTAATTATCTTGGTAGATTAATTATGTTTTTGGAGAAGGGTTTTGCAGTAGTTTAAAGTATTGTTGAATTAATTTATAATATTGGTAGTTTTATGAGATTTCTTTAATTTAATTTTTCAATAAATTCGAATCGTTATAATAAATGCATAAATTGAATGTGATGATTATATAATAGAAAATAAATATTCCGACTTAGAGCGAATTTGATTATGCTAAATATATACTCCATCCGTCCCACTTTTCTTGCTCCTATTTCTATTTTGGGATGTCCCAAAACGTGGCTCCCTTTCTCTATCAAAATATAACAAAAGTTTATTTTTTTAACAAATTGTCTAAAATTTTGCGGCAAACCTAAAGGGAGCAAAATTATTGGGACGGAGGGGAGTACATTTTCAGTATAATATTGTTTTTAGGCAAAACTACTACGTTAAATAAATAATTGCATTTTTTTCTCCTGCATAAATATATATTATGTCATGCAACTGATTCAATTTAGTTTTAGTTTGTTAATTCGTTAATGAAGTCATCTTTAGTAGATATATGGGTCTGTTTGTTTGGCGTTTCCCAAAAAAAATCTGTGTTTGAAAAATGTCACATAAGCATGTTTTCTACTTTTTGAAATAAATTTTTCATTGTTCAATTTTCTCAAATTACTTTGTCAAAACTCAATCAAACAACAATTTTATTATCTCTAAACTAAACCTACACAAACTCTACTATGATTTGACATTAAGTAACATATCTTACATAATTTATCTCACGACAAACATGATTTGATATAAAGTCTTACACATCTCATACCTATAACATAACTCTTCCAAAAAAAAGTTCCACCTAATTTATTTCTCAAAACACTCTCTCAAAACGAAATCAAACAACATTACACAAATCGAAATAATTTCACAAACTTCAAATACTCTCCAAACTACTTTCCCAAATACCAAAGAAAAAACCCCAATTTTGTCCATGAAAATTGCACAACAATGAAAAAAACATCCACTTAGTGGAAACAAAATGTACTTTTAGCTTAATAGGATTGGATCACTAATTGATTTAATATTTTAATAAATTGAGTCAGATTTCAAATAAATTCTGATTTTTTAGAATTGAATCTCTCTATTCCTGTGGACTCACACAATTTGAACTATAAATTTGAACACTTATGAAAAAAATCTATAAATATAACCAACATCAAAACGTGATAAAAAAATCTTCATTGTTAAATAATATATCTAAATTAAAATCAACATCTTAAGTGCACATTTCCAACTTCTTAAAACTCGTAAGATTGGTTCATATACTTGTAATTCACTTTATACTTTCGAAGCAAATGAAGGACTTCAATTTTTACTTAACAACATCTCAAAAAAAAAAAAAATTACTTGTCAAAATTGTACTCAAGTAATCATCAAGACTAAAGTAGCATATAACATAGGGATCTTTCTAGGATGCGGGCGTCCGAGTTACGCCCTCACATGCGGGAGGGTTAATCAGGCCGTTCATTTGGATCAGATTAATCTGGACCGTTGATTTGGTAACTTGGTCAAAGTCAATTGGTAACTATTGACTTTTAATTAATTTACAATATACCTAAATTACCCTTTTAATTAAATTTAAAAAAATAAAAAAATCGGCCAGTATTGTTAGTTACCACTTTACCCCTATCTTATTAATTGAGCTTGACAATTTTGCAAATTGACCTCAATGTTCCGCGATTTTACGAATTTAATAATTTAGCTTGTAAAAAATACAAAAAACCTCCTTTCATATAAAAAGACATCGTTACCCCCAAATTTGATAATAATTAACTTTTACAATTTTGCAAATTGACCCCTATGTTCCACGATCTTACGAATTTAATTATTTAGCTTGTAAAAAATATAAAAAAAACCTCGTTTCATATAAAAAGACCTCGTTACCCCCAAATTTGATAATAATTGAGTTTGACAAATTTGCAAATTGACCACAATGTTCCTCGATTTTACAAATTGAATTATTTTGCTTCTAAAAAAATATAAAAAAACCGCCTGTCATATAAAAAGACCGCTTTACCCTCAATTTTGATAATTATTGACTTTGACAATTTTGCAAATTGACCCCTATGTTTTTTGATTTTAAAAACTGAATTATTTTGCTTCTAAAAAAATAAAAATAAACGCCTCTTATATAAAAAAGACCGTTGTACCGCCAATTTTTATAATAATTGACTTTGAAAATTTTGTAAATTGACCCCTATATTTTACGATTTTATGAATTAAATTATTTTGCTTCTAAAAAAAAAAAAAACCACCTGTCATATGAAAAAGACCGCTTTACCCCCAATTTTGATAATAATTGACTTTGACAATTTTGCAAATTGACCCTTTTGTTTTCTTATTTTATGAATTGAATTATTTTGCTTCTAAAAAAATAAAAATAAAAACGCCTCTAATATAAAAAGACCACTTTACCCTTAATTTTGATAATAATTGACTTTGACAATTTTGCAAATTGACCCATATATTTTGCGATTTTACGAATTGAATTATTTTGCCTCTAAAAAGACAAAAAAACAAATAAAAAAACCGTCTGTCATATAAAAAAGACCGATTTACCCCAAATTTTGATAATAATTGACTTTGACAATTTTGCAAATTGACCCCTATGTTTTCCGATTTTTCGAATTGAATTATTTTATTTCTAAAAAATAAAAAAAAGCCTCTAATAATATAAAAAAGACAACTTTACCCCCAATTTTGATAATAATTGACTTTGATAATTTTGCAAATTGACCCTACGCTTTGCGATTTTACGAATTTAATTATTGTGCTTCTAAAAAAATAAATAAAAAACCTCCTGTCATATAAAAATGACCGCTTTACCCCCAATTTTGATAGTAATTGACTTTGACAATCTTGCAAATTGACCCCTATGTTTTTCGATTTTACGAATTGAATTATTTTGCTTCTAAAAAATAAAAATAAAAACGCCTCTAATATTAAAAAGACCGTTTTACCCCCAATTTTGATAATAATTGACTTTGACAATTTTGCAAATTGACCCATATGTTTTGCGATTTTACGAATTGAATTATTTTGATTAAAAAAAAAACAAATAAAAACCTCCTGTCATATAAAAAGACCGCTTTACCCCCAATTTTGATAATAATTGACTTTGACAATTTCGCAAATTGATCCCTATAATTTCCGATTTTACGAATCGAATTATTTTGCTTCTAGAAAAACAAAACAAAAAAAATCCGCCTCTCAAATAAAAACGACCTCTTTACCCCCAATTTTGATAATAATTGACTTTCACAATTTTGTAAATTACCCCTATATTTTGCGATTTTACGAATTGAATTATTTTGGTTGTAAAAAAACAAAAAAAGAGCATATCATATAAAAAAGACCGCTCTACCCCCACTTTTGGTAATAATTGACTTTCACAATTTTGCAAATTGACCCCTATATTTTCCGATTTTACGAATTGAATTATTTTGCTTCTAAAAAAACCAAAAAAAAAACTGCCTTTCATATAAATAATTCAATTCATAAAATCGGAAAATATAATGGTCAATTTTCAAATTTGTCAAAGTCAATTATTATATAAATTGGGGGTAAAAAGGTCTATTTTATATGACATACATTTTTTTTTTGTTTTTTAGAAGCAAAATAATTCAATTCGTAAAATCTAAAACATAGGGGTCAATTGCAAAATTTTCAAAGTCAATTATTATAATTTGGGGTAAAGCGGTCCTTTTTATATGAGAGGCGTTCTTTTTGTTTTTTGTTTTTTTAGAAGCAAAATAATTTAATTCGTAAAATCGCAAAATATAGGGGTCAATTTGCAAAATGTCAAAGTCAATTATTATCAAAATTGGGGGTAAAGCGGTCTTTTTTATATGATAGGCGGTTTTTTTTTTCAGAAGCAAAATAATTCGATTCGTAAAATCGGAAAATATAGGGGTCAATTGGTAAAATTATCAAAGTCAATTATTATCTAAATTGGGGATAAAACGGTCTTTTTTATATAGTAGGCAAATTTTTTATATTTTTTAGAAGCAAAATAATTCAATTCGTAAAATCGCAAAACATAGGGGTCAATTTGCAAAATTGTCAAAGTCAATTATTATCAAAATTGGGGGTAAAACGGTCTTTTTTATATGACAGACGATTTTTTTCAGAAGCAAAATAATTCAATTCATAAAATCAAAAAACTGTTGGTCCCAAGTGGTCAGATGAGGTTTAGAGGGGGGGGGGGGTGAATAAACCTCTTTAAAAATTTTCTTTCAATTTTAACTTTAAAACTTTTTCTTTAACAGTGAGCAGACTAAGCTGATCAGAGTAGTAGGTTAAAAGTCTGTTCGCGAACAAATCTTTGAACAGATTTGATGACCACTCGTCTGATAATAACTTAGCTGATTTTGTCAAAATCAGTTTTAATACTTAGAGTTCTTGCAGCGGATTTTTCAAAGTGTTTTTCACAAGTAATCTCAGCAGTTTGAAAAGTGTTTCCCCAGTTTTATAAACTCTTTTAATATCTTTTCAAACAGTTAAGTAAAGTGTTTTTATGCAATAAGAGAATATGCAAGTGTAAAAGCAATGTAAAAACACAAGTATTTTTATAGTGGTTATATGGATGTAAATATCCTTTAATCCACTCGTCCAAGTCACAAAGATCTTGGGTTATACTATAATCACAAAGTTTACAGTATACTCTGCTTGCGCCAATCAACAAATGAAAAGGCCACAAGTGCGCAGTAGGAAATCGCTTAGAAACTCCTACTCTCCGAAGTAATATCACTCACAAAGATGGATATCTACTTCTCACAACACTCAGGTTTACAAATTCACTCAGAAGATGTATTTTTCTTTGTTCTTCAACTTCGCTTTTCGTCAACAAATGACTAAGCTGATGAGTGAGCTGTTCTTGAGACTTAAGAGTTCTGCTTCAAAAATTCTCTCAGAAAGTGTGTTGCTCCTTTTCTCTTCGTCTCTTTCAGCTATTTATACTTGAGGTTTGAAAAATGTCCGTTGAAGAGAGACAAGATTCAAATTCCTCGAGTACTGGTCCTTAAAATCCGCGAACGGCTCTTTTGCAGTCTGTCCGTACTGTAAACAGTACTATTCTGCAGGCAGCATTAAATGCAGCATTAAATGCACCCAACTGATGTGAAGCATTTCTTCAATCATTTGTCTTAAATATCCTTGTACTTCAGCATTTATTACTTCCAGGGCATTTATTACCGTTGGGAAGACTTTATGATCCTTTCCACTTGGCTGTCAGAAGTGCAAGTCTGATGGCGAACTCGGCCGATCTCAAACTTGAACAAATCTGATTTGAGTCGGCTGATCTTCATCAGTCTGATATTTTTCCTTCAGCAGATCAGAAGTCTTGGACCTTGAATTTTGACTCTTCTGATGGCTTCATTACTTAGTCAATATTTCTTCAAAGGGATCATCAGCTAAGTTAACCCATACTTAGCCAATCTTGAAGTTTTGGAATTCTTCAAAACCTCCCTTAACAAATTGTCTTCTGTGCCTTCATCTTCATCCTTATCCAACAATTTCCCCCTTTTTGATGATGACAAAACTTCAGCTAAGTATCTGTTAAATACCTAAACTAAAGTTTGTAATCCTCAAAATTTTCTGAGATAGAAAAAGTATATTGGATTGAACTTGTCTTTTTATTGATATTTGAAAATAGTTACAAGTACAAGTTCATCAGATGAGATGTCTGAAGAATAGATAAAGTAAACTGATTACAAAGATTTTACAAGTTTTAACTATCAGCTTCTTCATCAGATTCTTCAAGCACTTCTTCGTATTCATAAGATGACTCCTCATCAATCTTATTCTTCATCTTCATCAGCTTCTTCACCTTGAAGGATGACTTCTTTAGCAGCTTCCATTTTCTCTTTGAGTTGCTGCTCTCTTAGAAGTTCCATCGCCTTCCTAGCTGATTCTGTATTTTTGTACTTAGTTAAAGGCTCTGATTGATCAGCAGCAGAGTCTTTGGATTCAGCCATTACTTCATCAGTTTTGGTTTCTTCCTTGGTCTCTTCTTCAGACTTGTCTTTGCCTTGAACTTTTCCAAGTTCTTCTTCAGCTGTCTTGGTCAGTTCAGCAGTTTCATCAGTTTTCTTGTCTTCAGCAGCAGAGGTTTCCTTGGTTGATTCTTCCCCTTTATCTTCCCCCTTTTTGTCATCATCAGACTTGATGACTTCTTTAGGTTTAGCAGCAGGGTTGAGTGCAACTGTTGGAACCTTCATAGCAGCGCCTATAGTCTTCAAATTCTGATTAACTACGTCATGACTTGCTGTAAGGTGATGAAGAGTTGTGCTGATGTTGTCAGTCTGATCATTGAAGTAGTCAATGTTGAGATTTATAGTTGCAATTTCATTTTGGATTACCTGTGCAGCATTTGATACTTCTTGCAACATCCCTAAGTTGACATCCTTCTCCTCTTCACTGACTTTGATGAAGGTTGCAGTCAGATCAGCGATCTTGTGTTCAGCTCTTTGAAGGGCAGTATGAAGGTGATTTACATCAGCCTTCACATCTTCCACATTTCTGTTCATTTCAGTTAAGCTGTTCACTAACTGCAAGGAATTGTCTCGAGGCACAGGGAAACTTGTGATTTCAGTCTTGATAATCTTTTCAGTAGACTGTTGCACAGTTTCCAGCTGAATTTTGTTGGACTCTGCCAACTCTGCCTTGAGTTCATTCTTCAGCTCCTCTTTGACCTTCAGCAGCTGCTGGTGATGCTTCTCTTCCAGTTCCTTTACCGAGTCCTCCATTAGCATCTGGAAAGCTTCCATCAGTGATGAGTGTTCATCACCTAATGAAGCAGAAGCAGCAGCTTCATCCTTTTCCTCAGTCGCCTGGTGGACAGGGACATCTTCCATATTCGTCTCCTGATGATCTTCAGAATCCTTAGCATTCCACTCAATGGCTAAGGTCTTGTCAGCAGACTTGTCAGCAGTCTGATCAGCAGACTTTTCAGCAGACTTGTCAGCAGTCTTGTCCGCAGCTTTGTGTGCATCAGTGACGTCATCATAGAACAGGTTAGTGATTGTGCCATCATCATTGAAGCATGTTGTTTGTCTAATCTGCCTCACAATGATCCAAGGGTTGACAAAGGCGTTATTTCCCTTGGGCACTTCACTGAACTCTTTCACTTCCTTGCCAAAGATAATGTGCTGGATACTTGGCAGTTGAGGCAACTCACTTGAGTGACCCTGCTGATATCTTGACCTTTCTGCCCATCTCTTCAAGGCGGTCATAACAGCAATGTTCACTGCTCTGTCTTCAGCATTGTCTTTCTTTCTTCTCTTGGCAGGCAGTGAGTTGTCAATTTTCTTGGCCTCCTCCAGTGCAAACTCCTTTGCATACTGATGCATAATGTTTCTGACATAACTGGGATCCAGGGCCTTCTGAATGGAGTTTGTTCTTAGCCAATTAAGAACCCATTGTTCTTCATTAGCTAACTCCTTAGAATTTTGAAGTTCAAGAATTGATTTGTTCAATCTGCTGTCTCTCCAGTTGATGTATCTTGGCTTCTCTTGATTGAACAATGTCATCAACATCAGCTTTTGATCATAGTAAGCTAAGGACTTTTCAAACTTCTTGAAGAGTTCCTTATTTGCATATACTATGTTAAAAGCTCTTCTCACTTCAAACTTCTCTTTGGGTTTTGGCTCAACAATAGGCATCTTTGGCTTCTTAGGCTCTTCTTCACCATCAGCAGCCTCATTTATTTTGATGCTTCCTCCATGGACAGGTCCATAGGCATTAGTTTTGCTGAGTTCAATGGCAATAGCCACATCAGCAGCCTCTGCAGCTTCCCTTTCAGCTTTAGACATCTGTCTTCTGGCTTCATCCTTAGCAGCTTGAGCCTTGCTTAGCTCAAGAGCCTTCTTCTCTTCCAATTCATCCTGCTTTCTTTGTTCAGCAGCATCCCTTGCCTTTTTATCAGCTTTAGAGACTTTCTTTCTCTTAATTACTATCTTCTTCTTTCCTTTGTCAGCTGTAGCAGGGGCTGGACCAGCAGAAGAAATGGGAGCAGCTGCTATAGGATTGATGATCATCACATCTGGATCATCCTGAGGTTGAGCAGCCTCAATAGTTGGTGCAGTTTGAGTAGTCTGTTGCCCAACAACTTTGTCAGCAGCAGAGTCCTCAATAGCTCCAATTGGTCTTTCAGCAAACACTGGACTTTGCCTCACTAAGTTTTCTAACTTAGTAGGTTCTTCAACGAAAGTCATCTGCTTCCTTGCAGTTCTCAACATATCTAGAAGCAGCAGTGTCTCTTTGTTGACTCCTTGTCCTGTGAGAAACATTCTCAGCAGGTCTTTCAGCTGATGGAGTTCTTGAAGATGATGCAGGGGATCCAGTCCTGACATCAGCAGTTACTTGATCAATGACAATAGTGGCTTCAGCAGCAGAAGTCACTGTCTCCATCTTCTTTGGAGTCTTTTCCTTAGGCTTATCAGCAGCCTTCTTTTTCTTAGTTTCAACAGCAAGAGTAGCTGTTTTGACTAGTCTCCTTTGCCTTTTGGCAGGAGCCCCCTTTGGGTCCTCATCCTCGTCTTTCTCAGGCTCATCAGCCTTTCTTTTCTGAACAGGCAGGTAAGTTTTCATAGCCTTTGACTTGTGAATCTCCTTGCCATTTAGCATAGTGCATCCCAGATGAGATAGCAGATAGCTGAGAGTAATCCTGTGGTTGGTATGAGGTTCTTTTCCTTTCTTTACATCCAGAAACTCAGCAAGGATGTACCAGATGACTGTGGACCAGTTGACTTCCAGTCCATAATAAATGGCAGTCATTATGCTGAACCTTTTCATTGTAACAACATCAAGGGAAAAGGTGCAATTTTCTATCAGCTTTGACACCATATCAGCCATACGCTGATATTCATCTTTCAACTGCTTCTTCCTTATATTTCCAGACAGTATCTCCCCTTCTTTGGCGCAGATCGCCCAAAACTTTTGATGTTTGGCTTCTGTCATCATAGTGACGTCATGTCGTCCACTCTTACGAAGCCCAAACTGTTCGTGAAGAACGTCAGGAGTGATAACTATGGATTTGTCTCCCACTTTAGCAGTAATTTCCAGCTTGTTAAAATCAACAACCGCAGAGTTATAATATTCCATAACCTGGTCAGTCCAGATTATACCTTCGTTGTATTCCATAAAGTTTACCAGAGTTGCAGATTTGAACTTCTCCAGAAGTTCCTTCATCAGATTCGTGCCAGATTGGTAATAGGAATCATAAACGAGGTACATACCTTCAGCAGCCATTGCAAATCTGTTGAGATTAGAGAGAAAAAGAAGATATTTTTGCAGAAAAATTGCTCAAATTTCTCACAAGTGCTTTTGAAAATTTAGGGTGCGTAAAGAACTACACGGCTGATCAGATTGAGATTTATAGAGTTAGGGTATCTTGGATTCCGTGATACCAGCCAACCGTTAGATCCGTTTCTTGTCAGTGCTGATCGTGCGGCTTCAGTTACGACCTTTCAAATTCAAATCGCATTAAATGAGGAGCGGGAATTTGTACCGCCCTTCTGTCACTTGTAAAAGCGTGTTTTAGAAAATGAAACGTTTTAAACAGTCAGCTTTTACATACGCGATCAGATGAGTAAATTAAATACTTATCTGATGGACTACTGTCCTGATGACACAGTTGTTATCAGAGAAAGCCAATAGCTGATAACCTTCCTCAGCTGTTTGTCAATCCAGCTAGATAAATAAATCTTCATTCTTCAAGACTTTAATCTTCTGTTGAAAACATAACTTCAACTAACTGTCATTAACAGATTTCATCTTTTAATCAGAAGTACCGCTAGTCTTACACGTTCCCCCTGACTTTAAGAATTCATAAGTTAACTAGTCTGTTGAAAGTTAATCCTTGAAGATAAATAAGATGAGTAAGCTGTTGAACTTTAGTCTTCTGATAAGTTTCCCCTCAGCTTATGCATCTAATTTTAATAAACCCAGTTCAGCTCTTAGAGTTGAAAACCTTGTTTCACTTAAAGGTTTTGTGAAGATGTCAGCAATCTGATTTTCAGTAAATACATATTCTATTAAGACATTTCCTTTCTCCACATGGTCTCTAATAAAGTGATGCTTGATCTCAATATGCATAGTCCTTGAATGACTTGTAGTATTCTGAGTAAGGCTGATTGCACTAGTATTGTCACAGTAGATTGGTATTCCACTGATTTGATATTGTAGTCTTCCAGTTGATGCTTCAACCATAAGATTTGTGCACATCAAGCTCCAGCAGCTATGTATTCAGCTTCAACAGTAGATATTAGAGCCATATAAAGATTCGTCTTCTACAATGACGAAAACTAAGAACTTTTCACTTTTTTTTTTTTTTTTTTTCACTTTTTCCTTTTTTTTTTTTTTTTTTTTTTTTTTTTTTAATATGGCTCATGAAGACATTTTACTCTTGACCAATATCATCCATATCTTTGACTTTTCTTTAAGAATGTTACTCTAAATAGCAATTAACCAATTCAAAAGAGCAATATAAGTTCATAAGTTGTTTTCTCAACCTCTCCACTCACTCACAAAAGATGTGTGAGTATATAAAAAAAAGAACGTTAACTTGGAAAATTTCTAGGCTATATGCATCGAACATCCATCTTACCACAAGCTTAGTAATGTGCTCTTGAAATTATCTTGGAAGCTACTTTCTAATAATAAAGATAGAAAAAATGACTAAGACTTTACACGATGAAATCATACCTAAAAAGCAAATCTAGCATCTCAAATCAATCCATTCATACATACCTTATAGCCCATTTTCAAGAGAATCGCTAATATAAAAGCAACAAACTAATTTTTCTTTTTTAAAATGCATTTTTTTTTTCTCTCAGAAGGCTACCACCCCCAACCTAAATATGACAGTGTCCTCATTGTCACTATAATATGAATGCAGAAAATACAAGAGACAAAGGACTACTACTTGAATGATGTAAGTCGAGCTAGAGATGATCTTAAAACACACAAACGAAAAAATAAAAAAAAACAAAACACACAAAAGAAAGAAAAAGAAAAAAAAATTAAAACTATAGTACATAATGGAAAGATAGAACCTGATTAATGGTAGATAGGAGCCGCAAGTGCCATCTCCTCAGGTTCATCCACCCTCTCCACAATTTGCTTTAATATTTGGCCATTCACACGAAAAAGTCTCCCATCTTTAGGATTTTCTACTTCTACGGAACCATTGGGAAAGACTTGTTTTACCACAAAAGGAACAGTCCATCTTGATCTCAACTTTCCAGGGTCAAATGTCTTCCTAATGTTATGCATGTCATGAGCCACTTTCAGTGCTTGGTCGGAAGATGTCTTTGGTTTTCTTCTATCTTTTGGTAGATCCTTGAAGTGCGGGTGCCAAAATCTCTTTTCATTTACCCCTATTTCATTAACAAAATTAGATGAATTAATATTATTAACAGAGTTAAGCGAATCATCAAAATCAGAATTACAAAGGGGATAGTGTAAGGATTCAGAATTTTCCCTTTCGAATGTTTCAGACACCAATGAATCTATCATATAAGTATGGTGACACTCATCTTCATCTTGTAGTTGCTTCCCAACATGGAATACATTGACTTCCAGTGTCATATTACCAAATGTAAGCTTCATGAGACCATTCCTACAATTGATGAGAGCATTTGCTGTAGCAAGGAAAGGTCTACCTAGGATCAGTGGTATCTTAGACTCCATATTGACCACAGATTGAGTATCCAAAACCAAGAATCAACAGGATAATAGAATTTGTCAATTTGAAGCAAAACATCCTCGACTATCCATTTGGGTCTACGAATGGTTCGATCAGCAAGTTGCAAAACAACAGATGTAGGCTTGATCTCTCCAAGGCCAAGTTGCAAGTAAACTGAGTATGGCATAAGGTTTACGCTTGCTCCAAGGTCTAATAAAGCTTGACTAAACTCATGTGGACCAATCTGACAGGTTATTGTGGGACACCCAGGATCTTTATATTTAGGTGGTACCTTTTGGTCAATCACTGCACTTACTTGCTCGGTTAAAAATGCAGTTTTCTTGACATTGTGTTTTCTTTTCACAGTGCACAAATCCTTAATCACCTTTGCATAAGAAGGTACCTGCCTGATAACATGTAACAAAGGCAAATTAATTTTGACTTGTTTCAAATGTTCAAGAATCTCACCATGATTTTCTGGTATTTTTCCCAATTTAAGTGCTTGAGGGAAAGGAACATGGACCAAGGTTTTCTGCTCTACTTCTTTAGGGGGGTCGTTTGGCGGACTAGGTAAAGTTGGTTCCTCTATGACTTTCCCGCTACGAGTGGTGACAGCATTGATATCTTTGATGTTATGTGATTCAGAAGATTCTATCTTATGTTGCCCCTTAGGGTTAGACTGTGGTTGGGAAGGGAACTTGCCTCGTTCTTGTATAGTAAGAGCACTAGTTAGCTTACCAATTTGATTTTTTTATCTCTTTGTTCTCTTCCACAATCTGAGTTATTACGGCTTCTACCTTTTGATTAGTCTTACTTTGTGCCTCAATAAATGCTTGAAGCGTGTCCTCTAAAGGATTCCTATTTTGGTGAGCATTATTTTGAGGTGCAGGGTAAGTTCTAGATGCTTGTCCCTCGGATTTCCAACTAAAGTTAGGGTGATTTCTCCAACCAGGATTGTACGTCTCAGAATAAGGTGAAAAAGGTTTCCTATATGTTCCTAAGACATTACATTGTTCTTCGTAAACCTCTCTCATCTCACCAAGTGTAGGACATACTTGAGCTAAATGATCTACCCCACCACAAATGAAACAACTATCTCGTGACTCTACCCTTGCAACTGGTTGATGTTTTTGACTATCTTTTGTTTCTAAAGCTTTTAATTTGTTAGTCAATGCTTCAACTTGTGCTTTAAGGTTGTCTTCTTCCTTAAGATAGTAAATTCCACTAGGTTTTGTTCTACTAGTATTATCGGTAGTACTAGGTCCAGTCCAGGTGTGAGCTTTTTCGGCTATGTCATTTAGGTAATCTATGGCCTCATCAGGATCCTTTTCAAGAAACTCCCCGTTACACATCATTTCAATAAATTGACGCTCCCTAGATGTAAGTCCCTCATAGAAATAACTAACTAGACGCCAATTTTCATACCCATGGTGCGAACACATATTCAACAATTCTTTGAACCTTTCCCAGGCTTGGTATAAAGTTTCATTATCTTTTTGGGAAAAGGTAGAGATTTGTCTCTTAAGGTTGTTGGTCTTATGTTGGGAAAGTATTTGTTGAAAAAGGCTTCGGTCATTTCTGCCCATGTACCTATAGATCTAGGTCTCAAAGAGTACAACCAACTTTTTGCTTTGTCTTTTAGGGAGAAAGGGAAGAATTTCAACCTAATTGACTCTACGACATTGGGTTGACTATTAAAAGTGACGATGACCTCCTCGAATTCCCTAATGTGTAAGTAAGGATTCTCACTATCCATGCCATGAAAGGTTGGTAAGAGTTGGATCATTCCAGGTTTGAAATCTATTTGCTGGGTATTTGCGGGAAACATGATGCATGAGGGAGTGGATGTGCGGTTTGGGTGTAGGTATTCCCTTAGAGAACGTGCATGGTTGTTTTCAATTTGGTCCATGGTGGTAGGTGTATCGGTTAATGCAATGTTTGACCAAGATTCACTTAAATCTTGAGAAGTTGTATTGATTCCCTCAGTGTTTCCCCTATGTTCTTTCCTTAACCTATGCAAAGTTTTCTCAATTTCTGGATCGTATTGTAGTTCACCTTGATTAGAAGATCGAGTTACAAACATAAAAATTAAACACTTTTTTTTTGGTTTTTTTTTTATTTTAATAAAACTAATCAATTAACTAATAAATAGAAATAGTACGAAACTTCCTACAATTACCTAAGAGAACAAAAATTGAATAAAATAAAGTTTACTTACCTCGTTAGCTAAATAACTACTTATGATGCTTACTTGTTGCACCTCCCCGGCAACGGCGCCAAAATTTGATTACGCCCAAACTTGTAGAAACAAAGCGATCGATGTAGAATAGATTGGGCCAAAAATTGATTACGCCCAAAATTGTCGAAACAAAGCGATCGATGCAGAATAGATTGGGCGGTCGTATCCACGAGGAGATGACTAAACTAAGCTAAAATCATTAGTAGACAAAGTAGCTTTAAAGATAAATAAACAAACTAAATTAACGAAGCAATTTGATTTTACGAAAACTTAAAGCAAAGTGAATTTTTGGTTGTTTGAAAATATGATAATTAAAACGGTAAGATATCAAGAATCCCTTATATGCTTCGTTCACTTATTTGGATTGATTCATAAATTACTCAATTGAAAGTTTCACATCCCAAACAATCAATCGGAAGATAAAGAATTGAAAAACACATAATTTCTAATGTATTTGAGTAAATAATTTTCTTGCTTTTAGAGTTGGCACAAAATATCATCTTATGAGAAATCAAAAACATACTATATACCAAGGCATATTGCATTAAAAGACTACCCATAAAACGAAAACTTATATCAATATAATTATATCATAAGGATCTTCACATAAAAAGAGCTTGACTAGATTTATATGAAAACTAATGAAACAATTGTATTAACATAAAAGTTGGTGAAAATAGATGAAGAAGAATAAATTACTCAAATTATTAAACTTACAAAACTTTGAAGAATCGAATCCAAATATGATCACTACGCATATAAGTTCATCTCTAATCTCACCTAAGAACTCTTAGCCTAGTTTGCTAATCATTATCACAAGTTCTAGAGAGAAAATATGATAATGATTTGAGAGAAAATTGTAACTAAGATTAAGAATTGTGTGTTCCAAGATATGTGATTCTAGGACTATATATAGGTGCTAAATAGCCCTAATCCAAGTAGGAGAATGCTTAGGAGGTAGACATTGAGTAGGAAGATGCATAGGAGGCTTAATTCTCGTATGGAAAGGATTTATGCAAGTTTCCTAATCACTTTAGGACAAAAATCGCAATTCCCGCGTAGAAGATTCTGCTCTGCGCGACATATTTGAAAAATACATATCTTTGTGCTCCGAACTCCAAATCCAGATCCGTAAATTCCATAATGTATCTAACTCCTTCCACTACAACATATCCGAAATTCAGCTTGATTGGAGTTTCCTAACGAGAGTTATCGTCCTTGGAAGTAGCAGCAATATTTCTGGCATATTCCTTATTTGTTGTCCTTGCACTAATTGACTTCCTTGAACCTTTCCTTGTTTCAAATAATGTCTTTGATACTTGTACAATTTGGAAAAGCTAAATATTCCGGGGTCCATATTTTATTTTCCTACAAAAATAAATCAAAATTCAATATTTTCTAATCACAATAATTTCTATTAATTTCATGAAAATATCAAATTTACTCTTGATTTATTTAGAAAATAAGAACAACTTAAGTGCATTTTCAAGCACTAATCAGATATGGATACTGAAGTCTGTTTCTTACTCATCCATGAGATCAGACGACTACCTAAAAATTGACAGGCACCTGTTGTGCTTTTTCTATCAATCTTGCAGCCTGCAAGGTCAGAATCTGAATATCCAATAAGCTCAAATCCAGACTCTCTAGGATACCACAACCCCAAATCTTGAGTGCCCTTAATATACTTCAGTATTCTCTTGGCAGCTAAGAGATGAGATTCCTTGGGATTTGATTGGAATCTTGCACAGACTCCAACTGAGTACATGATATCAGGTCTGCTTGCAGTTAGATACAATAATGACCCAATAATGCCTCTGTATTTGGTTATGTCCACTGATTTGCCATCTTCATCTTTATCCAAGCGAAGACTTGTAGACATTGGAATAGTAGCAGTAGAGCTAGTTTCCATACCAAATTTCTTGAACAAATCCTTTGTGTATTTTGCTTGGCTGATGAAGATTCCATCAGGCAACTGTCTAACTTGCAAACCAAGAAAATAATTAAGTTCTCCCATCATGCTCATTTCAAACTTGTTCTGCATCAGCTTTGAGAACTTGTCACACATCTGTTGATTAGTTGAACCAAAAATAATATCGTCCACATAAATTTGCACAAGCAAAATATGTTCTTCCCATTCAATAGTGAACAGGGTCTTGTCAACTTTACCTTTGCGAAATCCTTTGATTAAAAGAAAATCAGATAAAGTATCATACCATGCTCTTGGAGCCTGTTTCAGTCCATAGAGGGCTTTCTTCAGACGATACACCTTGTCTTTTTCTTGATAGACTTCAAAACCAGGTGGTTGTTCAACGTAAACTTCTTCTTGCAATTCTCCATTGAGAAAAGCTGATTTCACATCCATCTGATAGACGGTGAAATTCTTGTGAGCAGCATAGGCAAGAAAGAGTCTGATTGCCTCTAATCTTGCTACTGGTGCAAACGTTTCATCAAAGTCAATGCCTTCTTCCTGGCAGTAACCCTTGGCCACTAATCTTGCTTTGTTTCTGGTGACTTCACCATCTTCATTCATCTTATTCCTGAATACCCATTTAGTGCCAATGACTCTTTGATGACTTGGTCTAGGAACTAAGTACCAGACTTCATTCCTTTCAAATTGGTTTAGCTCTTCTTGCATAGCTTCAATCCAGTTGGAATCACTAAGAGCTTCTTCAATCTGCTTAGGCTCAATTTGAGATAGAAAACTAGCAAACATAGCATCTTGTGCAGCAGCTCTTCTTGTTTTCACTCTGTCTAAAGGATCACCAATCACTAACTCTGGTGGGTGATTTCTGAGCCATCTGAGATCAGGTTGCAAATCATAATGTTGTCCTTTGTCTTGATCTTGCAACACTACTGTTGGAGATCCAGTAGTAGTCTGTTGAACATTTGTTGTCTGTTGAACAGTCTCTGGTCTATCAGCTGTTTGCAACTCGTCTGTTAGACAATCAGCACTGTGATTTTGAACAGCACTTGAGTTATCAGCTGGGTTGAGATCAGGTAGTATGATGGGAACATATTCTTCATTCTTTCCAACATTCAACTTCTGTAAATCAGTAGACAGATCTTGATTAATATTTTGATTCTTTTCAGAAGATTGACTTGGTTCATCAAATACTACATGAATGGATTCCTCTATTAGTAATGTTCTTTTGTTAAACACTCTATAAGCTTTACTAACAGTAGAGTATCCTACAAAGACAGCTTCATCAGCATTTTCTGCAAATGCAGTAAGGTGATTTTTACCATTATTTAACACATAGCATTTACAACCAAAAATCTTAAAGTAATGAATGTTTGGCTTCCTGTTGTTCCAAACTTCATATGGAGTCTTGTTTTGGTGCTTGTTGATCATGCATCTGTTTTGGGTAAAACAGGCTGTGTTTGTTGCTTCTGCCCAAAATCTTTGAGGCAGTTTAGCTTAAGCTACCATGGTTCTGACAGCTTCCTTCAGTGTTCTGTTTCTCCTTTCAGCAACACCATTTTGTTGAGGGGTTCTAGCAGCTGAATACTCATGATGTATTCCTTTGATATTGCAATACTCTTCAACAGTAGAGTTTGTAAACTCTGTCCCTCTATCTGATCTGATCTTCAATATCTTTATGCTTTTCTCGTTCTGGATCAGCTCCATCAGATTAGTAAGATGTTCCTTGGTTTCACTTTTCTTTTTCATGAATATCACCCAAGTATATCTTGAATAGTCATCCACAACAGCTAGGCAGTATTTCTTTCCACCATTGCTGACTGGATCAATGGGTCCAAATAAGTCCATATGTAGCAGCTCCAATATTCTTCCAGAAGATTGATGCTTCTTGCTTTTGAACGATGACTTGATTTGTTTTCCCTTCTGACAAGCGTCACAAAGCTTATCTTTGCTCATGACTGTCTTTGGAATTCCTTCTACCAGATTATTCTTGATTAATCTGTTGATGGTCTTGAAATTCACATGATTCATTCTTTTGTGCCACAGCCAACTAACTTCACTTGGTGTTGATGCCACCAAACAGATGTTTGAATTCTTGTCAGCAGAATTCCAGTCGACTATGTAGACATTTCCTTGTCGTCTTCCAGATAAAATTACCTTCTTTGTACCAATCTGTTCAACATAGCACTTATCTGTTGAGAAGATGACTGAATATCCTTTGTCACAAAATTGACTTATGCTCAACAGGTTGTACTTTAGGCCTTTAACATATGAGACGTCAGATATCTCTATGTTTCCCTTGATTAAGCTTCCTTTTGCTACAATCTTGCCTTCTTTACTGTCTCCAAAAGTAACTTTTGGACCATCCACAGCAACAACATCCGTCAGCTCATGTATGTTTCCACACATGTGTCTTGAACAACCACTGTCCAAGTACCAGATTTTCTCTACTTTACTCCTACTCCTAATCCTAACCTACAAAACAAAATAAAATTGTTTTAGGTACCCTTATTGAGAGGGTCCTGAAGGATTAGTTCCACCTTTGACAACCCAAGATGATGAAGTCTTAGGCTTCTTAGGTTTCTGAGTTTCAACCGGAGTATGAACATCTTTGCCTTTACCACGTTCATCAGATTTGTAATATTGTTGATGATCAGCATGATAGGGATAATGTTCAAATGCAGAGTAAGATGCATGATAAGGAGGATATGCATTCATTGGATGAGCAGGATATGGTGCATAGTAAGTTGGAAATTGAGGTGCATGATACATAGGGTGATATGCAGCAGGTTGCACATAATAAGACTCATTTCCATACCAAGCATTTTGATTTTTCTTATTCTTATGCTTCTTTGGTTTACTACTTGCTTGCTCATTAACAGATGACTTAGTTTTATCACTAGTCTGATTAGTTTTAGCCTTATCAGAGGACTTCCTAGGACTCTTCTGTTTAGGCTTACTAATCTGTTTTCCTACTCTAGGCTCTTTGCTCTTTTTAGCCTTAGGAGTTTTCGTCTCCTTTAATACTTTCTCAGGTGAAGCAGGTCTAGCAGTTTGAACATACAGGATGACCTTACTATTGTCAGCAGATATAAATTTCTCAGTATGATTCAATTCTTGCTTATCCTGTTCTAAATGTGTCTTCTGTTTACTAGACATGTGAGTGGATGCAACAGATGACTTCTCATGAGACTCAATGACTTTCTCAAGCTCCATGATTTTTCCTTTATAAACTTCACATTCAGCTTTCAGAGACTCATGTTCTTGCTCAAGCTGTTTATATTCAGCTGATTCTCTAGGCTTTTCACCTGAGAGTTTCAGTGAACTGTTTTGCTCTTTTAGCAATATCATCTATTCCTTAAGCTTTTTATATGCTTCAGCAATAGTAGTATTGTTAAGCATCATTTGTTCAAATGAACTAAACAGTTCATTCTCAAGAGGAGTTACCTCACTATCCTCAGAGTCATCAGATTCCTTATCCATCAGGCAGAGAAGGGCAGGGCTTTCTTCATCAGAAGACTCTTCATCAGAAGTGTCAGAATCTGAATCAGATGAGTAAACGGCAGCTGGCTTTTCTGCTTCTGCTACCATCGCCTTAGCTTTCTGATGCTTTCTTTCTTTTCTGATTCTCTTTTCTTCTTCAGTATACTTCTCAGTTTTAGGATATGGGCAGTCTCTGATGAAATGACCCAGTTTCCTGCAGTTATAGCACATCATTTTGGATTTGTAAGAATCCTTTTCCTGAGAAGAAGAAGTAGGGTTAGAAGTAGAAGCATTGTTATATTTGTTCTTCATTTTTCGTCTGTAGAACTTTTTGAAGTTGTTCATCAGCAATGCAACGTCTCCAGCAGTGTACTCCTTTTTGTTGAGTATTGTGGCTTCATCAGATGAGTCCACATCTTTGCTTTTGTGAGCTGGTCTTCTGGGATTTTCAGCAGCAACAAGTGCAGCTGTGGGACTTGACCTAGAATTCATAAGTATACACACAAAAATTAAAATCTGGAAATTCCTAAAACAACCGAAGCAAGAAAAAAAAAAAGAACAAACCTCAAACCAAGTGCAGAAGATGAAACGACGATTGAGTCGATTTAGTGAACTTTGTGCTTTACGTTTGAGAGATGGAGTACGTGAGGGAGTGAGAGAGTGAGAGAGTGAGAGAGAGAGAGAGTTGGAGAAGATGAAACGACGAGGGAGGGAGTGAGATGTTTCTGGAGAGACGCGACTTTTGAGGGGTGTTTGCTGTTTAATTTTGTGCGGCTGGAGCAGGAGAAAATTAAGTCCGGCCTGTGCATGAGACGTAAAGGAGACGTGATAACTCATACGCCTTGAGTACGGAGAACAGCTCTGTAAGAGAAATCTTTCCCAGATCTCTTGACTCTTCCATTGCTGTCACCTTCATATTGAACTTGGGAGGCAGAGCCTTCAGAACTCTGACGGTGATCTCCTTGTCAGTGAAGGTCTTTCCCAACTTTAAAACTTCATTCAATGTTCTGGTAAACCTGGTATCCATCTGATCAATGGTCTCTCCAGATTTCATCTTGAAGTTGTCCAGCTTCTCCAAGGCAACACTGAGCTGATGCTCTTTGATGGCGTCGTTTTCTTCGCTCATATCACGAACCTTATCCCACATTTCCTTTGCAGTTTTGCAATGTTTGACTTTGTCAAACCGATCATTGTCCAGGGCTTTGGTCATGATGAAACGGCCAACTTTATCCAGATTGAACAGCTTTATCTCTTCGGCTGTCATCTCTGTTAAGTCTTTTTCCACCACCAGTCCAGCTTCATCAACTATAATGGTCTTGGTGAATTTGAATGGACCTTTTATGACACATGTGTACATGTTATCATTATAGGCAGCTAAAAAGATCTCCATTCTGATCTTCCAGTCTTCAAAAGACATACCAGCAATGTGGGGAACATGGCTGATACAGTCCATTTTTCAAAAAGTTTTGATTTTTCAAAAATATGCTCTTTTGAAAAAGTTTGAAAACCTTTTAAAAACACTAGGATCAAGCTCGTTGATCAGGCAGCTGATTCAGATGAACCACCTGCTCTGATACCACTTGTTGGTCCCAAGTGGTCAGATGAGGTTTAGAGGGGGGGGGGGGTGAATAAACCTCTTTAAAAATTTTCTTTCAATTTTAACTTTAAAACTTTTTCTTTAACAGTGAGCAGACTAAGCTGATCAGAGTAGTAGGTTAAAAGTCTGTTCGCGAACAAATCTTTGAACAGATTTGATGACCACTCGTCTGATAATAACTTAGCTGATTTTGTCAAAATCAGTTTTAATACTTAGAGTACTTGCAACGGATTTTTCAAAGTGTTTTTCACAAGTAATCTCAGCAGTTTGAAAAGTGTTTCCCCAGTTTTATAAACTCCTTTTAATATCTTTTCAAACAGTTAAGTAAAGTGTTTTTATGCAATAAGAGAATATGCAAGTGTAAAAGCAATGTAAAAACACAAGTATTTTTATAGTGGTTATATGGATGTAAATATCCTTTAATCCACTCGTCCAAGTCACAAAGATCTTGGGTTATACTATAATCACAAAGTTTACAGTATACTCTGCTTGCGCCAATCAACAAATGAAAAGGCCACAAGTGCACAGTAGGAAATCACTTAGAAACTCCTACTCTCCGAAGTAATATCACTCACAAAGATGGATATCTACTTCACACAACACTCAGGTTTACAAATTCACTCAGAAGATGTATTTTTCTTTGTTCTTCAACTTCGCTTTTCGTCAACAAATGACTAAGCTGATGAGTGAGCTGTTCTTGAGACTTAAGAGTTCTGCTTCAAAAATTCTCTCAGAAAGTGTGTTGCTCCTTTTCTCTTCGTCTCTTTCAGCTATTTATACTTGAGGTTTGAAAAATGTCCGTTGAAGAGAGACAAGATTCAAATTCCTCGAGTACTGGTCCTTAAAATCCACGAACGGCTCTTTTGCAGTCTGTCCGTACTGTAAACAGTACTATTCTGCAGACAGCATTAAATGCAGCATTAAATGCACCCAGCTGATGCGAAGCATTTCTTCAATCATTTGTCTTAAATATCCTTGTACTTCAGCATTTATTACTTCCAGAGCATTTATTACTTCCAGAGCATTTATTACCATTGGGAAGACTTTATGATCCTTTCCACTTGGCTGTCGGAAGTGCAAGTCTGATGGCGAACTCGGCTGATCTCAAACTTGAACAAATCTGATTTGAGTCGGCTGATCTTCATCAGTCTGATATCTTTCCTTCAGCAGATCAGAAGTCTTGGACCTTGAATTTTGACTCTTCTGATGTCTTCATTACTTAGTCAAGATTTCTTCAAAGGGATCATCAGCTAAGTTAACCCATACCTAGCCAATCTTGAAGTTTTGAAATTCTTCAAAACCTCCCTTAACAAATTGTCTTCTGTGCCTTCATCTTCATCCTTATCCAACAAAAACATAGGGGTCAATTGGCAAAATTGTCTAAGTTAATTATTAACTAAATTTGGGGCAAATCAGTCTTTTTTATATGACAGACGGTTTTTTTATATTTTTTAGAAGAAAAATAATTCAATTCGTAAAATCGCAAAACATTGGGGTCAATTTGCAAAATTGTCAAAGTCAATTATTATTAAAATTGGGGATAAATCGGTCTTTTTATATCATAGGTTGTTTTTTATTTTATTTTTAGAAGCAAAATAATTCAATTCGTAAAATCGTAAAATATAGGGGTCAATTTGCAAAATTGTCAAAGTCAATTATTATCTAAACTGGGGGTAAAGCGGTCTTTTTATATGACAAGCGATTTTATTTTTATTTTTTAGAAGCAAAAAAGTTATATTCGTAAAGTCGCAAAATATAGGGGGTCAATTGGCAAAATTTTAACAATCAACCGCGACCAAACAAATTTTAACAATATTTTTTCCTTGATAACATTAGAGTTATAATTTGAACTAGAATCAATAAGTTAAAAAGTGATAAAATACCCTTGCAAAGCCAAGATAATTAAGGAAATGCTTTGGGGTTGATTCTTGATGAAATCCTTGTCCAAAAAAAAAAAAAAAACTGCAACACAATGAAAACTTCAACCTACTCGACGAAATCAAACAAAAAATTGTGGCTTGCCTAAGTGCGTAGGCGCCATTTCCAAGTGAGAAGAAATAAGGAATCACCCAATCTTATGTATTATCAAACAAGATATTTTCTTGAAGCAAATGTTTTGTATCGTAAACATATTTTTGTATCTACTAACCTATGCCACAAAAAACGTATGCAATACAATATTATATATTAGCGAAAACACAATTACTGGGCCGAGACACCGCGCATTGAGTGGTGCTTACACCCCTAGTGTATATATATATATAAGGACACGCTTATGAAAGGGGAGCAATTCAATGTGAGGTCCACTAATGGAGGCAACTAAGGCCATCTCCAACCGAAGCCCTTGTCCAATTGTCCAATTGTTCAATTGCCTTGCCCTCATGTCCGACTCCTATGACATTATTCTTTTGTCATACTTGGTGGGAAAAAAAGGATTAAAAATTTGAGGTTTTTAGTCGTAAATCTTGTTTCTATAATGTATGTTATTGGGAAATTAGGAATGATGGTATATATTTCGATCATGATTATCCTCCAAATCATCTAACCAAAGTATATGATTGGTAATATTTAGAAATCATATGTTTTGATTAGTGGTGTGCCATGTTATTATATGTATGAGATATTTAATGGCATCAATAATTTAAATAATATCTCGAGTAAGACTATAATTCTTATTTTAAATTTTATTTCCTCTCATGATGTTATATATGCAGTGTGATGAATTCATGGATTAAAATTTTACTTTAAATATATGTTTTGATCAGTTAAATATTGAAAACTTTTCAAAAGAAAAATATATCGGATCGGAAACACATAGGAAAAATTGTTAAAAATATTTACTAAATTAAGAAAAATAAGGGAGTTTCAAACAAACAAATAGTTTCGGAATTACATCTTATTTTACTTGTGCTTAAATAAAAAATGGAAACTTTTAGATGTAATCAACAAAAAAAATGGAAATTTTTATCGATGGATATATTTCCTTTTAAGAATATAATAACATTACAAAAAGGGAATAGGAAATGTGAGTTTTATGACATGTGATGTTGGTATAAATTAGAGAAGGTTTCGAAGATGACAAAAAAGGCCATAAAGGTTTTGAAGATCAAAAGGTTAAGTCATCAACTAAGAACAGCTTAGTGAAACCTATCTCAATGTCTGGAAGCTATGTGACCGAATCAGCCGAGTGGGATATCAGATCAGTAAAGATCAGATTGGTGATCATCAGCCGAGTCAAGATAGATATGTTCATTCTTGAATCAGCCGAGTAGCCATCAGCTTAGTACTCCCATCAGCCAAGTGAAGACGGTCAGCAAGCTGTCCAACGGTAACCAGTTGAGTGCATTAAATGCGACTGACATAAAGTACAGCAGACTGTACTGTAGCAGTTGCAGGGAGCCGTTCCAGAAAATGGGGACCAGACTCGAGGACTGTAGATTTCTGTCTCATCTTCAACGGCAGAAATTCAAATTCGAGAGTATAAATAGAAGACTAACTGAAGATCTAAAAGGGGCTTGCACAATTCAAGATCACATCTTAAGAGCGAGATCCATCAGTTGAGTCGTCTGATCACAAGCAAAGTCATTTGTTGATGGAGCTAAAATCGTTGAAGAACAGAGCTCAAAACTCTTGTTTGTCTGAGTGACATTCAACTGTAAAGAAAAGAAGTTTATATCCATCTTTGTGAGTGATATAACTTCGCAGTATAGGTCTTCTGAGTGATTTCCTGTACTTAGAGTTGCGAGGAGCTGTTATCCATCTTTGTGAAGTGATAACACTCTGTAGAATAGGTTTTCTTTGTGATCTCCTATTGCGAACTTACTGCCAGTTCATTTGTTGTTCGGCGTAAGCAGAGTATATTGTAATCTTTGTGATTATAGTATAACCCAAGATCTTCATGACTTGGAAGAGTGGACTAAAGGATTTTTATCCATATAACCACTATAAAAAATTATGTGTGTTTGATTCATAGTTTCTTTACCTTGCTTATTTTCAAAAGAACTCAAACATACGAACTGAACCAAAAGATTTTAAAAGGAGTTGTAAAAACTGGGGATAAAATCTTTTGAGTAAGAAAACTTAAAGAGGAACAGATTGGTTGAAAAACACTTGATAAATCCGCTGCCAACTAGTTTCTAAAACTCTGATATTTTATCTGAATCAGCCTAGTGAAATCAGATGAGTGGTCAACTCTGCTGTTCAAAGCTTTGTGCGCGATCAACTTAGTAATCTTACGAATCAGATCAGCTTAGTCTGCTGACAGAAAAAGTTAGAGAAAAAGTTTAACAATTTATGAGATCTATTCAATCCCCCCCCTCCCCTCTGGATCTCATTGACCACTTTTGGGACCAACAAGTGGTATCAGAGCAGATTGGTTCATCTGATCCTCTGCCTGAACAAACGAACTTGATCCAAGGTGTGTTTTTCAAATTTTTCAAAAAGAGCAAAATTGAAAACCTTGTAGAATACTCCACCATTCCAGATTCCGCCGTAATAGAAACCTCTGTACCCCTAGTTATAAGTCCTTACAATATATACCAGAAAAAAGGATCCCTTAGGGGAATTCATTCACTCATATCTTCGAACAGACCCTTAACCAAAGAGTATGTTCAGACTTCAAAACTTGACAAGTGTGATATTCCTTACTCTAAAAAAGAACAGTACATCACCCTTGCTATCCCTCCGGAGTATATCAACTCCTGGCAAAGAGAAGGCTATACTCATTTACACTTTGGTGCAGTACGCCTAGTATTATCTTACCAAGGAAGAAAAGGTCTTCCTGTTACTGCCAGACTAGCTCTCCTAGATACTCGTTTCACTTGCTACGAACATGCTGTTATCAGAACAGTTGTCACCACTCTCAACAACGGAAGTGCAGTTCTCACTTACTTCCCCAACTTTGCCATGTCTCTCAACGACTCCAACCTTCCAAATGCTTTGAAGGTTCAAATACAAATCACTGGCGCAGAACAAGTTGCATCAGCCATTTCTGCAACTCTCCATCATCAATTGGTCTACCGCCTACAAGACCATGGGCTAGATCTACAAGGATCTGGATCCCCTGATGCTCTAATGATTCTGGCTGAGTCTGGATCTAACACACCTACAATAGTCCAGATCCCTAGACAAATTCCTCGCCATGAATTGGAAATGCTGATGCCCACTGAATGGATCACAAATTATGAATCTATCCAGAAAACTCATGAACCGATCAGGTCTACCACTTATGAGTTCCATAGGATGAAAGATGGAAAGACTAAAACCATCTTCAAAATGCCTCAGGATGAAGAACCTTCTTCATCAAAGAATATTTTCAGGTAACTGATGATCCAGCCAGTAGAAGATAAGAGAGAAAAGACAACATGGTATGGAACAAGGATACCAATACCCATAGCATTATTTAAACCAGATGGCTCCCATGTATATACAGATAAAATTGATGGCCATTTTCTATGGGATGTTGATCCACCCATGTGTGACCCAGATTGTTCATGTGATGAACAAGAAGAATCTGATGATGATGAGAGCGAAGCAAGTAGAAGAAGAAGGAGAAGAAAGGCAAGAAAACAACGCCTTTCTTGCAGAGAAGATAGATCTGATGACCCTGATCTTGATCCACCTGTTTGTACACAACCACTGCCATGTTATAATCAAGCCCTAAAGATTCTCCAAAGAGAACAAAATAAGAAGTGCAGACAATCGGTATCCCCAAGCATTCCTTCTGCTCCTCTGATCCAGCCTTGTATGATGTTTCAAAATTATGAAGCAGAGTTTCCTCCTTTGGAAAGAAACACATCTGGATCAGTCACTACAAGACCTTATATCACAACCACCAATGTTGATTCTGATGGTAGAAGAAGGACTTCTGATCTAACTCAAGCAGAAGAAGTCATGAATTTGCAAACGACTAATTCTAGAGCTCAAAATTAAACCTTGGTTCAAATTGATTCCAAAATAGACCAGGCTTTATCTCAAGTTCAGGCCAACACACAAAAGGTTGATTCCATGTCATTAGAACTTGAAGGAATCTATAATCGGATAGTAAAAAGAATAGATCTCCTTGATAAAGAGCTCAGGCAACTAATTTCCCAGCACAAAACGGGTCCCGAATTTGATCAGAAGGAAGCAGAGATCAGGAAGCTCAAGAAAGATCTCTATCTTATGGAAGAAGACAGGAAAATGAGATTTATTCCTAGCCTCCCTTTTCTCCAGACACCTCCGTCTTCCTCTTTGTTTGATATACCAACATCTTCGCCTGATTATTCCAAAAGATTCTTCATGGCTTCAGATATACCCTTTGAGCAACCACCACTTAAACAAAAGAAAAAATCTTTTGCAAAGGATGAAAAACTAAAAAAGAAGGTGGAAGATTGTTGCGTTCCAAATACGAGTACGCAAACACGCAAGTATACGGTCGTTACAAGTAATAAAGTAGTAAGGAGTGTCGAACCCACGAGGAATTGTTCAATTAATTACCAACTAACGTCTTGTTACTTCGACTTAGATTTGTAAGTTGAGTTTGGTGAGGTGATGGTGGTTTTGATACTACAACTCAATTAAGGCGACTAATGAAACTAACACTTAATATATGTAAAGGCTTCTACGATTTTATGTCACCTAGTTCAATTCAAGACAAACGAATCAACGATTGACAACCACACTCATGTTTGTTGTTCAAGGTTTCATAATTTATTCATACGTATCTTTCGATATCGTACAAACCTACCAAAGTAGACTAATCCAATTTATGTCTAAAAGGATTAAGCCTAAGTGATGCTTTAATTCCCAAACCTTATTAGAACATGAAATAACCTAGGTATATTTCTATCCTAAAATCAAATCACAACCTAGTTTTATAATCTAATCTTTAATCAACTATGTCTAGCAATTAAAGATCAATCCATTTCATCCTATGGTTGGCCTAACCACAAGTTGACAAAAGCTCAAACTAGTTTAACAAACACTTGTATACAAGCATGGCAACAACCATTAACTCATCATTTAATCAAGAATCAAGAACCAAACATAGGATCAATAAAAACATAGAATAAAGGAGATTAGCTACTCATAACAATAAATATATCATTCATTACATTAAAAGACATCAATGTAAATGAACAAAGTAAAAGAGTTAGAGTAAGCTTAGTGGTGGAGATCTTCAACTACTTCTCCCTCAAGCCTTTTTATCTTCATTGGGGAGTCCAAGTGTTTGTTCTTCTTTCCAAAGTGCAAACCCTTCTCTTTTCTTCAAAAGAGGCAAGAGGAAAGTGTAAGTGTAGAATAATGTAAGAGTTGTGAATGATCTCCCTTTAAGCCTCTAACCTAGCATACCAACTTTCCATTGCCTAAGTTACCCTCCAAACTATGGCAACTAAGGCCAAAAAATCCCTAAAAGGGATTTGAATTACAAGTGGGGGAAAATAGGCAATGTACAAAAAATACCCTCTAAACACGCTGAAAAACAGAGCAGGCCTCGCGGCCGCAAGACCAGGGCTCGCGGCCGCGAGCTTTATGCCGTAGCCTGACTGCCTCACCTCGCGGCCGCGAGCTTGAATCTCGCGGCCGCGAGCTTTCTGCCGTACTTCTTTCCGAGCAGCATATCTTTTGATTCCGAACTCCGAATGTAGATCCGTAAAGTCCATAGCGTAGATAACTCACTCATCTATGACATATCCAAAATTCAGCTCATTTGGATCATCCATGAAATATTTATGCAAGTTCTAGTGAGCAGCTATCTACATTCTTGTACAATTTGCTACGAGTTCTATTTCCTTTGAAGCTTAAGCTTGACTCGCGGGGTGGTTAGAGCGACTCGCATCATTGATACACAACTCCGAATATCTCTAAGATGTCAATACCTACAAACCACGGAGAAAACGATCAAAACACGAACAAAAAGACAAAAACCGAACAAAGGGCCAAAAGCACAAAAGACACGAAAACACGCAAAGACACACAAAAACTCGAATCAAAACAAGATGTTTTGAGCTTAAAGAGATAGGTAATAACGACGTTCTCACGGCGTTATCAAAGATCCTCAAAAGGCCCTTATGATTCAAAAATTTCCTGAAATGCAAATAGATGGAAATCATTCTTCTGAGGATTCAACAAGCTCATTGGAGTCCTCCAGTCAATATTCTGAAATGGATCAGGAAATGGCAGACATCTCCCAAATACTTATGGCTGATCCATCTGAATCACAACAGGAGAATCAACCTGAGGAATCAGAAGAAGAGACCATGATGGAAGATCCTTTTCCAGCCCGAAATGTCGAAACGTCACCATCAAAACCAACAAATGGGCCATGGTTTACATTTGATGATATACCTGTTGAAAAAAAGAAGAGAAAGGTCACAATCCTTCGCTGCCTGGATAGATCTACAAAAAACTAAGGAACAGAATTTTCCTGTTATCCTTAGAGAATTTGCATCTAGATTCACTGGAACTTTAAGAGAATGGTTCATAGCCCTTGGAGAATACAGACAAATACAATTTTTCCAAGCCAATGCAGCTCAGGCACTAGGGGCTATACATCAAGAATTTCTGGGTGATAGTTCAATCTATGATAAGCTAGCACATCAGAATTACTTTGCAATGAAGTGTTGTTCTTTAAAGAAAAAGGATTTGAATTTTCATTTCAAGAGAATGTCTGAACTATACTATACGTTGAATGGGAGTAATGATCCCAATCTTAAACACGTATATGTGGCATCTCTCCCCAATGAAATTCATCCAGAGCTTAATCCCCTTATCACAGCTGCCAGAAAAGAAATAAATACTCTCACTCTTGGAGAAATTCACCAAATGGCAATTGCGACAGTTGAGAAGCTCTGCGAACAACAAACCATGTTCAAGTCTCTAGTCCATAACAAAACTGCTCTGAAGCAAGCATGCAAAAAATCACATTTGGAGATAAAATGTAACTCCAAGGAAGACTGCACGTGTCATGTTAAGAAGAAGAAATCCAAAGGCGATAAGGAGAAACCCAAAAAGAAAGGAAGTCTCAGATTCTTCAAAAGAAAGTCTTATAGAAACAAGAGAACAGATAGGTGTTACATTTGCAAAAAGAAAGGACATTTTGCAAAAAACTGTCCCCAGAATAGAGAAAAATCAGCTCGAATGATAACACACATCTAACAATACACTGATATAACTCTTGATGATACTGATGTTGAATCCCTGTTCTCTGAACAAGATGAGCAAACAGAAGAAAGTATCTTTGCCCTTGAAGACTTTGAAGAATCCATTATCTCTGAAGAATCAAAGTATGAAAGACCAATCAAAGTAATTGGATTTATGGATACTGGAGCAGCTAAGTCCATGATGAATCAAGACATCCTTCCTAAAGATGCATGGACTACTCATTATGAGTACTTTCAAGCAGCAGACAGACAACGGTTCAAAACTTCTCTTATTACTAAACATCCAATTGGGATTCAATTCTTCCCTGATTGCATAGTTTGGATGAAAGTAATTGGAAGTAAGTTACACCGAAAAGATCTTCTCATAGGTTTTGATCTTTATCATAAAGCTCAAAAACTTATGGTCCTTCCCAATGGAATAAAGTATAAGAGGCAGTTCCAAACTTATACTACTATCCAGAAGATTTATGCTCTGTCAAATGCTCCAAAAGAATTTCATAACATAGCAACAAAGCTTCAAGATTGTTGTGCTGAATCCCATGCAGAATTCAACCCTCCTCATCCACTATGGAAGAACTCAGAATTCTTCATCCAGCTTCCATTCAAAATGAACGAAGATGTCAATCCTACTAAGGCTACTCATCCAGGGATGACACCCGATGATTTGGCATTAGCCAAGAAAGAATGTCAACAGCTTCAAGAACTTGGGCTTATTTAGCCAACAAAATCCAATTGGGCTTGTCAAACCTTCTATGTCAATAAAAGGGCTGAACAAGTCAGAGGGAAAAAGAGGCTTGTCATCGATTATAAGCCATTAAATCATTTCATCGCAGATGACAAATTTCCTTTACCAAGAACCCAAATTTTGTTCTCTCAGTTAACCCAAGCCCATATATTCTCAAAGTTCGATCTGAAGGCTGTATTTTGGCAGTTGGGTATTGATCCAAAAGATAAGTACAAAACAGCATTCTGTATACCTACGACCCAGTTCCAATGGACGGTCATGCCTTTGGGGTTTAAAGTCGCCCCATCACTATTCCAAAAAGCTATGACTCGTATTTTTGAGCCCATTTTACACAGTGCCCTAGTCTATATTGATGACATCTTATTATTCTCAAAGGATAGAGGATAGACAGGCCCATGAAGAGTTACTACAACAGTTTCTCAAAATTGTTCAACAGTATGGTATCATGTTGTCCGAAAAGAAAGGATTTCTTGGTCAGAAAGAAATTGAATTTCTAGGAATGAATTTTTCAGAAGGACAATACCATCCAGGTCCACATATTGCTCAAGAGCTGCTCAAATTCCCAGATGAAAACTTAACTACTAAGGAAATTCAATAGTTCCTTGGTGTAGTTAACTATCTGAAAGATTTTATCCTACACAGTTCAAAGTACACGAGTCAGATTTCTAAGATGCTCAGGAAATGAGCCCCTCTTTGGGGACACAGTCAAACTACAGCAGTAAAGCAATTAAAACAGCTTTGTCAGAACCCTCCTCCTTTAAAGATTCCTGACAAAGGGAAACGCATTCTGCAGACAGATGCTAGTGATGAATTCTGGGGAGCTGTCCTCATTGAAGAGACTGATGGGAAAAAATATTTTTGTGGACATGCCAGTGGACAGTTTAAAGATGCTGAAAAGCATTATCATACTGTTTACAAAGAGATTTTGGCCGTGAAATATGGAATCAAAAAATTTGAGTTCCATCTGATTGGACATCACTTCACTGTACAAATGGACAACTCATCCTTTCCGAAGATTTTTGAATTCAAAAATAAAGGAATTCCAGAGCCACAATTATTGAGGCTAAATGATTGGTTTTCTAAGTACCAGTTTGAAGTTCAGCATATAAAAGGGGATCGAAATCTCATCCCAAATTTGTTATCAAGGCCAAAGCAAGTTCATCTAATCTCCTTCACAAAATCTATTCCTTTGATTTTAATGGCATCATCATCCCGTCCCAAGCCTACCGAATTACCAGAATTCCCAGATACCACTCTTCCTCTAGATAGTCCAGGACGTCTCAAAAGTTTTGCTAAGAATCATCTTTTCTACTATCTAGCCAAGTTTTTGATACTTATGAATATTCCACTTGAACAAGGAAAATTCTACCCAGATCATCCTTTCCTCCCTATCTTCACATTCCAAACTGAGATTACTTTACCAAGCTGTTGGTCCCAAGTGGTCAGATGAGGTCTAGAGGGGGGGGGGGTGAATAGACCTCTGAAAATTTTCAGACTTAAAAACTTTTTAGTCGTCTGTCAGCAGACTAAGCTTATGAAGAACAGTAAGCTGACTAAGCTGACCGTGAACAAATCTTGAACAACAGAGTGACCACTCTTCTTATAGTTACTTAGCTGATTTCAGCAAAAACAGTTTTACAAGAGTATACTTGCAGCGGATAATTTGTAAGTGTTTTTCACAAGTAGACTAAGTCTTTTTAAAGATTTTATCCCCAGTTTTAAAACTCCTTTAAAATCTTTAAAGAAATATTTCAAAGTGTTAACTTATGCAACTTTAAAATATGCAAGAAAACTTATGCAAAAATAACCCAAAGAATTTTTATAGTGGTTATATGGATAAAAATCTTTTAGTCCACTCTTCCAGATCACACAGATTCTGGGTTATACTATAAACACAAAGTTTACAATATTTCTCCACTTACGCCAAAACAACAAATGAGAAGGCCGTAAGCTCACAATAGGAAATCACTAAGAAGACCTATCCTCTAAAGTTAGATCACTCACAAAGATGGATCTACACTACGCACAACACTCAACTATTACAATTTCACTCAGAAAATGTTTTCTGTTTGGCTTCAACTTGGCTTTCGTCAACAAATGACTCTACCAGACGAGTGAGCTATTCTTGAGCTTCTTGAGACTTAGAGAGAATTCTGCTTCAGAATTAATATCTCAGAATGTTGTTGTGTATTTGCTCTTTGAAATCAGCTCTATTTATACTCAGATTTGAAAATGTGACCGTTGAAGGAAATCACAATTCAAATCCATAGCCTTAGCCCAATTTTCAAAATGGCTCCCTGCTACAGTACTTTTCTGTAGCTGCATTAAATGCACCCTGCTGATTCGAGAATAAATTCCAATCATTTGCCATTACTACCCTTCTCTTGCAGCATTTATTACACCAAGTGCATTTATTACCGTTGGACTAACTTCTTGATCTCTTCTACTCTGCTGATCAAAACAACCCTTCTGATAGATACCCTGCTGATAAAACTCTGAACCCATCTGATTTGAGTCAGCTGATGGCCTACCCTTCTGATTGCTGTTTCAGCATAAGATCAGTAGTCTTCTGGGCTTAGAATTTTGGACCCTTCTGATATCTTCTTTACTTGGTCAAAATTCTTCTAAGGGACCTAAGATTTCCATACTTAGCTGATTTTGACGTTTTGGAAATCATCAAAACTTTCCCTTATCTTCTTATCTTCATTGCACTTCATCTTCATCTTCATCCAACAATTTCCCCCTTTTTGATGATGACAAAACTTCAGCTAAGTACCTGTACCTAAACTAAAGTTTTGATCCTCAAAAATTTCTGAGATAGAAATAGTTTATTGGATTAAAACTTGTACTTTTATAGATTCAGAAAAGATTACAGATTACAAGTTTAGTAGATGAGATGTGCATAAAGAAAATTTACAAAGATTTCAAGCCTAAGTAATCTAGTCTAGTCTTCTCTTTGGTCTTCTGGCTTGTCCTCTTCTTCTGACTTTTCATCTTAAGGTTTGGAAATTTCAGCTTCTAATTCCTTGAAGAATCTTTGTCTTAAAAGCTCCATCTTTTTATTCTTGACATCAGGATTAAGCTGTTCTTCAGCTGAGTCCTTAGCAGCAGCAATTTCTTTATCAGTCTTTGCTATTTCCTTAGGATTTTCTTCAGCTTCAATTTCATCAGCTTCCCCTTCTTCTTCTGCAATTGACTGATCTACTGGTCTGCTTGTGCCTTCATTTTCTTCATCAGCATTTTCATCCTTGGCAGATCCATCCAGTATTTCAGTTCCTTCCAGTTCAGCAGTCTTTGAGAAATCTCCCTCTTCACAAGGTACCCTATCTTTTCCCTTTTTGTCATCATCAGCAGGGTTGATTGGATATTGTGGTAAGACTGGTGTGACTTGAAGTGTATCACAGAGAAGTCTGATGTTTTCTTCCATTGCATTAAGTTGAGCCCGTTGTCTGAGTTGATTGGCCTCAAATGCATTCATTATGTTAAGTACAACTTCCCCTTGGTCACCTAGCTGAATCTGAGTTGCTAGTATCATATCAGCATATGCCTTGAAGTCCCTCATCATATTTTCTAAGGTTTCATCCTCAGCTTGTATGGCCATTTCAACAGTCTCAGTAATTTGTCTCCAACCAGCAGCAGTGCTTTGAGTCCTTGCTCTAATTACATCCATGTCTTGTCTGATAGTCTCTACATTATGAGCAGTGTCTTCTATCAGAGAAGTAGGAATAGCAGCAACTCTCTGGGTTGGTTGACTTATAGCAGCCAGCAGATTGGCAGTTAACCTCTCTTCTATTTCCTTCATTGAAGTTGAAATCATCTGTTGAATTGAGTTCAACAGAGATGGTTGAATGCTTTGGGAAGTAGAGGCAACTTCTGTTTGAACAGAGGGTAAGGCAAGGCTTGCTTTTTCTGTGATCTTGATCTGCTGGATCAGGAGCAGTCTCTTTATCCTTGGTCTGATCATCTTGACTAGGAGTGCTTTCCTTCTCCTTGGTCTGATCAGCTGGTTCAGAAGTACTTTCCTTCTCCTTGGTCTGATCAGCTGGATTTGGAGTGCCTTCCTTCTCCTTGGTCTGATCAGCTGGTGGTGCTTGTAACTTTTTAGTATCTGCAACAGTAATCACTTTACCATCATTATTTAATATTGATTTATGAGTAATCCAGGTCATATTATCAATTGGAATAAATGGAGAAATTGGATCCTCTGGAAGTTCTTCATAGGGCTTGATGGTAGGTCCATAGACAATTTGTTTCAGACTTGGAAGAGGGAGCAGTGAACTTGGCTGTCCCTTCATCTTCCTAGTTCTTTTGGCCCAAGTTTCCATTGTTGTGGAAACTTCCAGCTTGATTGCACGTTCCTTTAGATCTTCATCCTCAGCATACTCTTCTGGAACGGAATCATACAACTTTTTGGCCTCAGCTTTTACCAGATGACTGATCCTTAGTCTTATCTTGTCTAGAAAGAATTCTGAGTCCAATGCTTGAGTTATAGAGTTTGTTTCAAGCCACTTCATGACCCAGGCTTCTTCACTTGTAAAAGCCTTCCAGTTGGCAATCTGATTCTGACTCTTAAACAGACGATACTCTCTCCATCTGTTATATCTAACTTTTTCGTTGATAAACATCGTTTGACGAGTAATTCTGTCATTTTCAGATTCCAGGCGTGCAATGAACTCATAAAAAACAGCAGGATCATCTCTAACAATTTCCAAAGCTAGTTTCAACTCTGCTCTTCTCTTAGGTTGCACTTTTGGTGTAGGCATGACTTGTTTAGGCTTTGATGGATCTCTTTGTTCTTCAATAACAATGCCACCAGCTTGCCTTGGACCATGAGGGTCCTTAGTACTGGCTTCTACGGCAGCAGCCAACTCTGCAGATTCAATGGCATCTCTTTGTTCTTGAGTCATCTTACTGGCTTCCTCTTCCATTCTTTTGAGCTCAAGAGCCTTCTGACGATCCTCTTCAGCCTTTTCAGCAGCTTTGCTTTGTCTCTCAGCTTCATCCAACTTCTTCTTTTCAGCAACAGAGAGATAAGGGATTACAGCTTTGCCAGTCCTTAATTTCTTGGCTTCAGGACTTTCCACAGTCTGTAGTGGAATGGCATCAACAGGAGCAGGATGCAGAAGGAGTGCATCTCCTTCATTTGTAGTGCCAGTCTGCTGTTCTTCTCTAACATCAGCAGACAATCCACCAGATGAGTCTCCAGCAGGCTTATCAGCAGGTTCTTCAATAATAATTGGAGTTTCTGCTGTTGCTGGTATCTCTCTTACTTTTTCAGGTGATTCTTCAGAGAATGTGACCTTCCTTTTTGCCTTTGACTTGGTCATATTTCCTGAAGGTTGAGTTGTAGGAAGTCTTTTGACATAATTTCTTGTCCTCATTCTTTTTGTAACTTGAGGAGGAACAGCTTCATCTGATTCTGTTCTTTCAGGAGATGATCCAGTCTCCATTTCATCAAGTTCCTTAGCAAATTCATTGACTACCTTGTTAGGAACTACAATCTCAGGCTGAGCTGATCCAGCTTCAACAGTAGTACTCACTGTTTGATCAGCAGACCCACTGGTCTGACCAGCCTTTTTGCTTTTCATGGCAGGGGCCTTAGCAGTCTTGGCAGGAGCCTTTCTTTTAGAAGTACCTCCACTTCTAACTGGCTCATACAACTTGAATTCTTTGCTGGGATGGACAGACTTTCCATTTTCCACTTGACAATTCAGGCTTAAGAAAAAATGACTGAGCAGAATGCCATACTTGGTCTTCTTATCACTCAGCAGATCAAATACATGAGCAGCCCAGTTACCTTTTAAACCATAGTAAATGCAAATCATTGTGTAATACCTTCTTCTGGGTAATCCGTCCAGAGAACCGGTGCTGCAGTCTAACACCTTCGCAATTATATCAGCAAACCTCTGATACTCATCCTTCAACTGAGTTTTCATCAGAGTTCCTGACATTTCCTCTCCCTCCTTGGCAAAAATTTGCCAAAACTCCTCCTCCTTCTCAGATCCTAGATCTGTTACATCTCCTTCTTCATTTTTCAGCCCATAGATTTCACTTAAAACAGAAGCAGATACACAAATCTTCTTTCCCTCAATAGTGGCAGTCATAGTTGTCTTATCATCGTTGAGTTTTCTGGTTCTATAGAAATCAGCAACGTCGTCCAGAAATACATATTCCTCATGAGCTTCTAGAACAGGTACCAGCGATGATTTCTTGATTTTCTCCATGATTTCCCTCATTAAATCAGTGCCAGTGGAGAAGAATTTATCATAGCTGAGAAATCTTCCTTCAGCAATAGCCATTTCGTGATTAAGTGATGTAAATCTGTAAAAGATTGAGAGCTAAAGAACAGAGAGCTTAGAGAGGTAGAAAATTTGGGAATTTTGTGTGCGTAAGTCGACTGATATGTTCAGATCGGAATTTATACGTTTATTTTATTTTGGTTACTGTGATAAATATGAATCGTAAGATTGATCTGACAGGTTTTAAATCGTGTGGGTGAGGATTGCGGATTTCAAATTAATTAAATTAATGTCAGGTGAGCGGAAAACTCAATCGTCACTTATCTGTTACTTATAAAAGCATCTTTCCAAAAATGCGTTTTATGACCATGCTTATATAATGTATCAGATGAGTAGAGTTTAACTTATCTGACATACGAGTGATCTTTTATCTGATATTACTAGAGAAAACCAATAGCTAGTAATCTTCCTCTGCTGTTTGTCAATCCAGCAAGATAATTTGATCTTCAATCTTCAAGAATGAAAATATCTTTTAGCAGCATAACTTCAACTAACTGTCATTAACTAATTTCGTACACGTTCCCCCTGAATTTGAGATTTCATGAGTTAATTAGTCTGTTGAGAGTTAACCTTGAATATGATAATGGATGACTGTGCTGATGAACTTCAGTCTTCTGATAAGTTCCCCCTCAGCTTATGCATCCAAATTCAGTAAACCTAGTTCAACTCTTAGAGTTGAAAACCTTACTTCACTTAGAGGTTTGGTGAAAATGTCAGCTATCTGATTGTCTGTATGAACATACTCAATTATAACATTTCCTTTCTCCACATGATCTCTAATGAAGTGATGCTTGATCTCAATATGTTTGGTCATTGAATGACTTGTAGTGTTCTGAGTAAGAGAGATTGCACTTGTATTGTCACAGTAGATTGGAATTCCACTGATCTTGATATTGTAATCTTCTAGTTGATGCTTTAACCAAAGTATATATGCACGGCATGCTCCAGCAGCTATATACTCAGCTTCAGTAGTAGATATGAATACTAAAGTCTGTTTCTTACTCATCCATGATATCAGACGACTACCCAAAAATTGACAAGCACGTGTTGTGCTTTTCCTATCAATTTTGTAGCCAGCAAGGTCTGAATCTGAATATCCAATAAGCTCAAATCCAGATTCTCTATGATACCACAATCCCAATTCTTGAGTGCCCTTAATATATTTCAGAATTCTCTTGGCATCTAAGAGATGAGATTCCTTAGGATTTGATTGAAATCTCGCACAAACCCCACCATAGTACATGATATCAGGTCTGCTGGCTGTTAAATACAACAGTGACCCAATAATGCCTCTGCATTTGGTTATGTCCACTGATTTGCCATCTTCATCTTTATCCAAACGGACTAGTAGACATTGGAACAGTAGCAGTGGAGCTAGTTTCCGTACCAAATTTCTTGAACAGATCCCTTGTGTATTTTGCTTGGTTGATGAATATTCCATCAGGCAACTGTCTAACTTGCAAACCAAGAAAATAATTGAGTTCACCCATCATGCTCATTTCAAACTTGTTCTGCATTAGCTTGGAAAACTTGTCACACATCTGTTGGTTAGTTGAACCAAAAATAATATCGTCTACATATATTTGCACAAGTAATATATGATTCTCCCATTCAATTGTGAACAAGGTCTTGTCTACCTTACCTTTACGAAATCCTTTAATTAAAAGAAAATCAGATAGAGTATCATACCATGCTCTTGGAGCCTGTTTCAGTCCGTAGAGGGCTTTCTTCAGACGATACACCTTGTCTTCTTGTTGATAAGCTTCAAATCCAGGTGGTTGTTCAACATACACTTCTTCTTGCAATTCTCCATTGAGAAATGCTGACTTCACATCCATTTGATAGACGGTGAAGTTCTTGTAAGCAGCATAGGCAAGAAACAGTCTGATTGCTTCAAGTCTTGCTACTGGTGCAAATGTTTCATCAAAGTCAATTCCTTCTTCTTGACAATAACCCTTGGCCACTAATCTTGCTTTATTTCTGTTGACAATACCATCTTCATTCATTTTATTTCTGAAAACCCATTTAGTGCCAATTACTCTTTGATGACTTGGTCTTGGAACTAAGTACCATACTTCATTCATTTCAAATTGATTTAACTCTTCTTGCATAGCTTCAATCCAGAAGGAATCACTGAGAGCTTCTTCAATTTGTTTAGGCTCTATTTGAGATAAGAAGCTGACAAACATAGCATCTTGTGCAACAGCTCTTCTTGTCTTTACTCTATCCAAAGGATCACCAATCACCAACTCTGGAGGGTGATTCTTGAGCCATCTAAGATCAGGTTGCAGGTCTGGATGTTGTCCTCTGTTTTGATCTTGCAACACTACTGCTGGAGATTCAGTAGTAGTCTGTTGAACAGTCTCTGATCTGTCAGCTGTTTGCAACTCGTCTGTTAGACAATCAGCACTGTGATTTTGAACAGCATTTGAGTTAGCAGCTGAATTGAGATCAAGTAGTATGATGGGAACATATTCTTCATTTATTTCAACACTCAATTTCTGAAAATCAGTAGACATATCTTGATTAGTACTTTGATTCTTTTCAGAAGATTGATTTGGTTCATCAAATACTACATGAATGGATTTTTCTACTAGTAATGTTCTTTTGTTAAAAACTCTATAAGCTTTACTAACAGTAGAGTATCCTACAAAAACAGCTTCATCAGCCTTCTCTGCAAATGCAGTAAGGTGATTTTTCCCATTATTTAACACAAAGCATTTACAACCAAAAATTTTAAAGTAATGAATGTTTGGTTTCCTGTTGTTCCAAACTTCATATGGAGTCTTGTTCTGATTTTTGTTGATCATGCATCCGTTTTGGGTAAAGCAGGCTGTATTTGTTGCTTCTGCCCAAAATCTTTGTGGCAGCTTAGCGTCAGCTATCATTGTTCTGACAGCTTCCTTCAGTGTTCTGTTTCTTCTTTCAGCAACACCATTCTGTTGAGGGGTTCTAGCAGCTGAATACTCATTATGTATTCCTTTGATATTACAATACTCTTCAACAGTAGAGTTTGTGAACTCTGTCCCTCTATCTGATCTGATCTTCAATATTTTTGTGCTTTTCTCATTCTGAATCAGTTCCATCAAATTAGTAAGATGTTCCTTGGTTTCACTTTTCTTCTTCATGAAGATCACCCAAGTATATTTTGAATAGTCATCCACAACAGCTAGGCAGTATTTCTTTCCACCATTGCTGACTGGATCAATGGGTCCAAATAAGTCCATGTGTAGCAGCTCCAAGATTCTGTCAGAAGATTGGTGCTTCTTGCTTTTGAATGATGACTTGATTTGTTTCCCTTTCTGACATGCGTCACAGAGTTTGTCTTTGCTCATGACTGTTTTTGGAATCCCTTCTACCAGATCATTCTTTATCAGTCTGTTTATAGTCTTGAAGTTTAAATGATTCATCCTTTTGTGCCACAGCCAACTGATTTCACTTGGTGTTGATGCCACCAAACAGATACTTTAATTCTTTTTAGCAGAATTCCAGTTGACTATGTAGATATTTCCTTGTCGTCTTCCAGATAAGATTACCTTCTTTGTACCAATCTGTTCAACATAGCACTTATCTGTTGAGAAGATAACTGAATATCCTTTGTCACAAAATTGACTTATGCTCAGCAGGTTGTACTTTAGGCCTTTAACATATGAGACGTCAGATATCTCAATGTTTCCTTTGATTAATCTTCCTTTAGCTACAATCTTGCCTTCTTTGCTGTCTCCAAAAGTGACCTTTGGACCATCCACAGCAACATCAGTCAGCTCATGTATGCTTCCACACATGTGCCTTGAACAACCACTGTCCAAGTACCATATCTTCTCTACTTTACTCCTACTCCTAATCCTAATCTACAAAACAAAAATAAAATTGTTTTAGGTACCCTTATTGAGAGGGTCCTGAAGGATTAGTTCCACCTTTGACAACCCAAGATGTTGATGTCTTAGGCTTCTGAGTTTTGACAGGAGCATGAACAGTTTTATCATTATCATAGTCAGCAGATAAGTCAGGTTGATGATCAGTATGATAAGGAAAATGTTCATAAGCAGGATAAGGTGCATGATAAGCAGGATATGCATGCATTGGATGAGCATGGTATGGTGCATAGTAAGTTGGAAATTGAGGTGCATGATACATAGGAGGATATGCAGCAGGTTGCACATAATAAGAATCATTTCCATACCAAGCATTTTGATTTTTCTTATTCTTATGCTTCTTTGGTTTACTAGTTGCTTGCTCATTAACAGATGACTTAGTTTTACCACTAGTCTGATTCAATTTAGCTTTATCAGCAGACTTCTTAGGACTCTGCTGTTTGGTCTTACTAGTCTGTTTTCCTACACTAGGCTCTTTGCTCTTTTTAGCCTTAGGAGTTTTTGTCTCCTTTAACACTTTCTCAGGTGAAGCAGGTTTAGAAGTTTGAATATACAGAATGACCTTAGTATTGTCAGCAGATATAAATTTTTCAGTATGATTCAATTTTAACTTATCCTGATCTAAAGGCATCTTCTGTTTACTAGACATATGAGTAGATGCAACAGATGATTTATCATGAGACTCAATAACTTTTTCAAGTTCCATGATTTTACCCTTATATACTTCACATTCAGCTTTCAGAGATTCATTCTCTTGCTCAAGCAGTTTGTATTCAGCTGATTCTTTTGACTTTTCAGCTTTAAGTTTCAGTGAACTATTTTGCTCTTTTAGCAATATCATCTCTTCCTTAAGCTTTTTAAATGCATCAGCAATGCTAGTATTGTTTAGCATCATTTGTTCAAATGAAT
Organism: Penstemon barbatus; assembly: GCA_003313485.2. Lineage (NCBI taxonomy): Eukaryota > Viridiplantae > Streptophyta > Magnoliopsida > Lamiales > Plantaginaceae > Penstemon > Penstemon barbatus. The sequence continues at coordinate 22,173,084 of CM064878.1, read as the reverse complement.
TAAATAATTCATTATCAAGAGGAGTTACCTCATCCTCAAAGTCATCAGATTCCTTGGCCATCAGACAGATGAGAGCAGGGTTCTCCTCATCAGAAGACTCTTCATCAGAAGTGTCTGAGTCTGAATCAGATGAGTAGATAGCAGTCAGCTTTTCTGCTTCAGCTAACATTGCCTTGCCTCTCTGATGCTTTCTTTCCTTTCTGATTCTCTTCTCTTCTTCAGTGTATTTCTCTGCTTTTGGATATGGACAATCTCTGATGAAGTGTCCCAATTTCCTGCAGTTGTAACACATTAGTTTGGATTTGTAATCATCCTTATCTTGAGAAGAAATGTTAGGTTTAGAAGTAGAAGCATTGTTATATTTGTTCTTCATTTTTCTTTTGTAGAACTTCTTGAAATTATTCATCAGCAATGCTACATCTCCAGCTGTGTACTCCTTTTTGTTGAGTAATGTGGCTTCATCAGATGAGTCCACTTCTTTACTTCTCTGTGCTGGTCTTCTGGGATTTTCAGCAGCAACTAAGGCAGCTGTGGGTCCGGAAGTTGAGGTTTCTTCAATTCCCATTCTTGGTAGTTTATACTCATACGCCTTGAGTACTGAGAACAGCTCGGTGAGTGAAATCTTCCCCAGATCTCTTGACTCTTCCATGGCTGTTACCTTCATATTGAATTTCGGAGGTAAAGCCTTCAGCACTCTGATGGTTATCTCCTTATCCGTAAAGGTTTTTCCAAGCTTTAAAACTTCATTCAGCGTCCTTGTAAACCTTGTATCCATCTGATCAATGGTTTCAGCAGACTTCATCTTGAAGTTGTCCAGCTTTTCCAGAGCAACACTCAGCTGATGCTCTTTAATGGCGTCATTTCCTTCGCTCATGTCTCTGACTTTATCCCACATATCCTTTGCAGTTTTGCAATGTTTGACTTTATCAAACCGATCATTATCCAGGGCTTTAGTCATGATAAATCTTCCGACTTTGTCCAGATTGAAGAGCTTTATTTCTTCTGCTGTCATCTCATGTAAGTCTTTCTCCACCACGGTATCAACTTCATTGATTTTTATCGTCTTGGTGAACCTGAATGGACCTTTGATGATACATGTGTACATGTTATCATTATAAGCAGCTAGAAAAATCTCTATCCTGATTTTTCAGTCTTCAAAAGACATACCAGCAATGTGGGGAACATGGCTGATACAATCCATTTTTCAAAAAGTTTTTATTTTTAAAAAATGCGTTCTTTTGAAAAAGTTTTGAAAACCTTTGAAAAACACTTGGATCAAGCTCGTTGATCAGACAGCTGATTCTAATGAACCACCTGCTCTGATACCACCTGTTGGTCCCAAGTGGTCAGATGAGGTCTAGAGGGGGGGGGGGGTGAATAGACCTCTGAAAATTTTTAGACATAAAAACTTTTTAGTCGTCTGTCAGCAGACTAAGTTATGAAGAACAGTAAGCTGACTAAGCTGATCGTGAACAAATCTTGAACAGCAGAGTGACCACTCTTCTTATAGTTACTTAGCTGATTTCAGCAAAAATAGTTTTACAAGAGTATACTTGCAGCGGATAATTTGTAAGTATTTTTCACAAATAGACTAAGTCTTTTTAAAGATTTTATCCCCAGTTTTAAAACTCCTTTAAAATCTTTAAAGAAATATTTCAAAGTGTTAACTTATGCAACTTTAAAATATGCAAGAAAACTTATGCAAAAATAACACAAAGAATTTTTATAGTGGTTATATGGATAAAAATCCTTTAGTCCACTCTTCCAGATCACACAGATTCTGGGTTATACTATAAACACAAAGTTTACAATATTTCTCCACTTACGCCAACACAACAAATGAGAAGGCCGTAAGCTCACAATAGGAAATCACTAAGAAGACCTATCCTCTGAAGTTAGATCACTCACAAAGATGGATCTACACTTCGCACAACACTCAACTATTACAATTTCACTCAGAAAATGTTTTCTGTTTGGCTTCAACTAGGCTTTCGTCAACAAATGACTCTACCAGACGAGTGAGCTGTTCTTGAGCTTCTTGAGACATAGAGAGAATTCTGCTTCGGAATTAATATCTCAGAATGGTGTTGTGTATTTGCTCTTTGAAATCAGCTCTTGTTGGATGAAGATGAAGATGAAGTGCAAAGAAGTCAAGTAATTAAGGGAAGGTTTTGATGATTTCCAAAACATCATAATCAGCTAAGTATGGAAGCTTAGTTCCCTTGGAAGAATTTTGAACAAGTAAAAGAAGACATCAGAAGAGTTCAAAGTTCAAAGCTCAGAAGACTAGTGATCTCTTGCTGAAACAGCGAACAGAAGGGTAGGTCATCAGCCGAGTCAAATCAGATGAGTTCAGTATTTGATCAGCAGAGTATCTATCAGAAGAGTCGTTTTGATCAGCAAAGTAGAAGAGATCAAGAGATTAGTCCAACGGTAATAAATGCACTTAGTGTAATAAATGCTGGAAGAGAAGGGTAGTAATGGCAAATGATTGAAGATATCCTCGGATCAGCAGAGTGCATTAAATGCAGCATTAAATGCGATGGACAGAAAGGTACTGTACACTGTACGATTGCTGCAGGGAGCCGTTTCAAAAAGAGCTGAAGGATGGATTTGAAGATGTGATTTCCTTCAACGGTCATAAATTCAAATCCAAGTATAAATAGAGCAAAGTTCGAAGAGAGACATAACACAACAACAATCAGAGATCGAAATTTTGAAGCAGAATTTCTCTAAGTCTCAAAAGCTCGAACAGCTCACTCGTCTGGTGGAAGTCATCTGTTGACAGAAACCAAGTTGAAGAAATCAGAAAAACATTATCTGAGTGATTTTGTAATAGCTGAGTGTTGTGCGAAGTTAGGATCCGTCTTTGTGAGTGATTCTACTTCAGAGGATAGGTTTTCTTTGTGAATTCCTATTGTGAGCTTACAGCCTTCTCATTAGTTGTTTAGGTGTAAGTGGAGAAATATTGTAATCTAAGTGATTATAGTATAACCCAGAATCTGTGTGATCTGGAAGAGTGGACTAAAGGATTTTTATCCATATAACCACTATAAAAATTCTCTGTGTTATTTTGCATCTAAAGTTTTCTTGCATATTTAAAGTTTGCATATTTAAACACTTTGAATTGCCTAAAAGATTTTAAAAGGAGTTTGTAAAAACTGGGGATAAAATCTTTCAAGAACTTAGTCTACTTGTGAAAAACACTTTGAAACAATCCGCTGCAAGTATACTCTTTGAAAAACTGTTTTGCTGAAAAACAGCTAAGTTACTGTAAGAAGAGTGGTCAGTCGTCTGTTCAAGATTTGTTCACGATCAGACTAGTCTGCTTACTGTTCTTCATCAGCTTAGTCTGCTGACAGAAGACTGAAAAGTTTTTAAGTTCAAAAATTTTCAGAGGTCTATTCACCCCCCCCCCCTCTAGACCTCATCTGACCACTTGGGACCAACAAGTGGTATCAGAGCAGGTGGTTCATTTGAATCAACTGCCTGATCAACGAGCTTGATCCAAGTGTTTTTCAAAGGTTTTTGAAAACTTTTTCAAAAGAGCATCTTTTTGAAAAATCAAAACTTTTTGAAAATGGAATGCATAAACCATGTTCCCCGCATTGCTGGCATGTCCTTCGAAGACTGGAAAATCAGGATGGAGATTTTCCTCGCTGCCTACAATGACAACATGTTCACTTGCATCACAAAAGGTCCATTCAAGTTCACCAAGACGATAAAACTCAATGAAGTTGATACCGTGGTGGAAAAAGACTTGAGCGAAATGACAGCTGAAGAAATCAAGCTGTTCAACCTGGACAAAATTGGAAGATTTATCATGACTAAAGCCCTGGATAATGATCGGTTTGACAAGATCAAACATTGTAAATCTGCAAAAGAGATGTGGGACAAAGTCAGAGATATGAGCGAAGGCAATGATGCTATCAAGGAGCATCAGCTGAGTGTTGCTCTAGAAAAGCTGGATAACTTCAAGATGAAGTCCTCTGAAACCATTGATCAGATGGATACAAGGTTTACAAGAATATTAAATGAAGTATTGAAGCTTGGAAAAACCTTCACAGACAAGGAGATAACCATCAGAGTACTGAAGGCCTTACCTCCCAAGTTCAACATGAAGGTGACAGCGATGGAAGAATCAAGGGATCTGGGGAAGATCTCTCTTACAGAGCTGTTTTCTGTACTCAAGGCTTATGAGTATAAACTGCCTAGGATGGGTATTGAAGAAACCTCAACTTCAGGACCCACAGCTGCACTGGTTGCTGCTGAAAACACCAGAAGACCAGCACAGAAAAGCAAAGAAGTGGACTCATCTGATGAAGCCACTCTACTCAACAAGAAGGAGTACACTGCTGGAGACGTTGCACTGTTGATGAATAATTTCAAGAAGTTCTACAAAAGAAAAATGAAGAACAAATACAACAATGCTTCTACTTCTAAACCTAACTTTTCTTCTCAAGATAAAGATGATTATAAATCAAAACTAATGTGCTACAACTGCAGGAAATTGGGACACTTCATCAAAGACTGCCCATATCCAAAAGCAGAAAAGTACACTGAAGAGGAGAAGAAAGTAAGAAAAGAAAGAAAGCATCAGAGAGGAAAAGCAATGATGGCTGAAGCAGAAAAGCTTGCTGCTGTCTACTCATCTGATTCAGATTCAGACTCGTCTGATGAAGAATCTTCTGATGAAGAAAAACCTGCTCTCCTGTGCCTGATGGCAAAGGACTCTGATGACTCTGAGGATGAGGTAACTCCTCAAAATAATGAACTGTTTGATTCTCTAGAGCAAATGATGTTAAATAATACTACTATTGCTGGAGAATTTGTCAAGCTTAAGGAAGAGATGAGCTTGCTAAAAGAGCAAAATAACTCACTGAAACTTAAAGCTGAAAAGCCAAAAGAATCAGTCGAGTACAAACAGCTTGAGCAAGAACATGAGTCTCTAAAAGCTGAATGTGAAGTTTATAAAGGAAAAATCATGGAACTTGAAAAGATTATCGAGTCTCATGAGAAATCATCTGCTGCATCCACGCATACATCTAGTAAACAGAAGATGCCTTTAGAACAGGATAAGCAAGAGTTGAACCATACTGAAAAATTCATATCAGCTGACAATAGCAAGGTCATTCTGTATGTTCAAACTGCTAGACCTACTTCACCTGAGAAAGAATTAAAGGAGAAGAAATCTCCTAAGGCTAAAAAGAGCAAAGAGCCTAGTGTAGGAAATAAGACTAGTAAGACCAAACAGCAGAGTCCTAAGAAGTCTGCTGATAAAGCTAAAGTCAATCAGACTAGTGGTAAAGCTAAGTCTAAACAAGTCGAGCAAGCACCTAGTAAGCCAAAGAAGCATAAGAACAAGAAAAATCAAAATGCTTGGTATGGAAATGAGTCATATTATGTGCAACCTGCTGCATATCATCCTATGTATCATGCACCTCAATTTCCTAGTTACTATGCACCTTACCCTGCTCATCCAATGCATGCATATCCTGCATATCATGCACCTTACCCTGCTTATGAACATTATTCTTATCATACTGATCATCAACATGACTTATCTGATAATTATGATGAAAATAAAGCTGTTCATACTCCTGTGAAAACTCAGAAACCTAAGAAGCCTAAGACTTCAACATCTTGGGTTGTCAAAGGTGGAACTAATCCTTCAGGACCCTCTCAATAAGGGTACCTAAAACAATTTTATTTTTGTTTTGTAGGTTAGGATTAGGAGTAGGAGTAAAGTAGAGAAGATATGGTACTTGGACAGTGGATGTTCAAGACACATGTGTGGAAACATACATGAGCTGACTGATGCAGTTGCTGTGGATGGTCCAAAGGTTACTTTTGGAGACAGCAAAGAAGGCAAGATTAAAGCTAAAGGAAGATTAATCAGAGGAAACATAGAGATATCTGACGTCTCATATGTCAAAGGCCTCAAATATAATCTGCTGAGCATAAGTCAATTTTGTGACAAGGGATATTCAGTCATCTTCTCAACAGATAAGTGCTTTGTCGAACAGATTGGTACAAAGAAGGTAATTTTATCTGGAAGACGACAAGGGAATGTCTACATAGTCGACTGGGATTCTCCTGACAAGAATTCAAGTGTTTGTTTGGTTGCATCTGCACCAAGTGAAGTCAGTTGGCTGTGGCACAAGAGAATGAATCATTTAAACTTCAAGACCATAAACAGATTAATCAAGAATGATTTGGTAGAAGGGATTCCAAAAGCAGTCATGAGCAAAGATAAGCTCTGTGACGCATGTCAGAAGGGTAAACAAATCAAGGCATCTTTCAAAAGCAAGAAGCACCAATCTTCTGAAAGAATTTTGGAGTTATTACATATGGACTTATTTGGACCCATTGATCCAGTCAGCAATGGTGGAAAGAAGTACTGCCTAGCTGTTGTGGATGATTATTCAAGATATACTTGGGTGATTTTCATGAAGAAGAAGAGTGAAACCAAGGAACATCTTACTAATCTGATGGAACTGATCCAGAATGAGAAGACTATCAAAATATTGAAGATCAGATCAGATAGAGGGACAGAGTTTACAAACTCTACTGTTGAAGAGTATTGTAGTATCAAAGGAATACATCATGAGTACTCTGCTGCCAGAACCCCTCAACAGAATGGTGTTGCTGAAAGGAGAAACAGAACACTAAAGGAAGCTGTCAGAACTATGATAGCTGAAGCTAAACTGCCTCAAAGATTTTGGGCAGAAGCAACAAATACAGCATGCTATACCCAGAACAGATGTATGATCAACAAAAATCAGAACAAGACTCCATATGAAGTTTGGAACAACAGGAAACCAAACATTCATTACTTTAAGATTTTTGGTTGTAAATGCTTTGTATTGAATAATGGGAAAAATCACCTTACTGCATTTGCAGAAAAGGCTGATGAAGCTGTTTTTGTAGGATACTCATCTGTTAGTAAAGCTTATAGAGTTTTCAATAAAAGAACATTACTAATAGAAGAATCTATCCATGTAGTATTTGATGAGCCAAGTCAATCTTCTGAAAAGAATCAAAGTGCTAATCAAGATCTGTCTACTGATCTACAGAAGTTAGACATTGGAAGAAATGAAGAATATGTTCCCATCATACTACCTAATCTTAATTCAGCTGATAACTCAAGTGCTGTTCATAATCACAGTGCTGATTGTCTAACAGACGAGTTGCAAACAGCTGACAGACCAGAGACTGTTCAACAGACGGCAAATGTTCAACAGACTACTACTGTATCTCCAACAGCAGTGTTGCAAGATCAAAACAGAGGACAACATTCAGACCTGCAACCTGATCTCAGATGGCTCAGAAACCATCCACCAGAGTTGGTGATTGGTGATCCATTAGATAGAGTGAAAACAAGAAGAGCTGTTGCACAAGATGCCATGTTTGTCACTTTTCTATCTCAAATAGAGCCTAAGCAAATTGAAGAAGCTCTAAATGACTCCTTCTGGATAGAAGCTATGCAAGAAGAGTTGAATCAATTTGAGAGGAATGAAGTCTGGTACTTAGTTCCTAGACCAAGTCATCAAAGGGTAATTGGCACTAAGTGGGTTTTCAGAAATAAGATGAATGAAGATGGTATTGTTACCAGAAACAAAGCAAGACTAGTGGCCAAGGGTTATTGTCAAGAAGAAGGAATTGACTTTGATGAAACTTTTGCACCAGTAGCAAGACTTGAAGCAATCAGACTGTTTCTTGCCTATGCTGCTTACAAGAACTTCACTGTCTATCAGATGGATGTGAATTCTGCTTTTCTCAATGGAGAATTGCAAGAAGAGGTATATGTTGAACAACCTCCTGGATTTGAAGTTTATCAAGAAGAGGACAAAGTATATCGTCTGAAGAAAGCCCTCTATGGACTGAAACAGGCTCCAAGAGCATGGTATGATACCCTATCTGATTTTCTTTTAATTAAAGGATTTCATAAAGGTAAGGTAGATAAAACCTTGTTCACAATTGAATGGGAGAATCATATATTGATTGTGCAAATATATGTGGACGATATTATTTTTGGTTCAACTAACCAACAGATGTGTGATAAGTTCTCCAAGCTGATGCAGAATAAGTTTGAAATGAGCATGATGGGTGAACTTAATTATTTTCTTGGTTTACAAGTCAAACAGCTACCTGATGGAATCTTTATAAATCAAGCAAAATACACAAGAGATCTGTTCAAGAAGTTTGGTATGGAAACTAGCTCTACTGCTACTATTCCTATGTCTACAAGTCTTCGTTTGGATAAAGATGAAGATGGCAAATCAGTGGACATAACCAAATATAGAGGCATTATAGGGTCACTGTTATATCTAACAGCAAGCAGACCTGACATAATGTACTCAGTTGGAGTCTGTGCAAGATTTCAATCAAATCCCAAGGAATCTCATCTCTTAGCTGCCAAGAGGATATTGAAATATGTTAAAGGCACTCAAGAATTGGGATTGTGGTATCCTAGAGAATCTGGATTTGAGCTTATTGGTTATTCAGATTCAGACCTTGCTGGCTGCAAGATTGACAGAAAAAGCACAACAGGTGCTTGTCAGTTCTTAGGTAGTCGTCTGATCTCATGGATGAGTAAGAAACAAACCTCAGTTTCTATATCTACTGCTGAAGCTGAATATATAGCTGCTGGAGCTTGTTGTGCACAGATACTTTGGTTGAAGCATCAACTAGAAGACTACAACATCAAGATCAGTGGAATACCAATCTACTGTGACAATACAAGTGCAATTTCACTTACTCAGAATACTAAAAGTCATTCAAGGACTAAACATATAGAGATCAAGCATCACTTCATTAGAGATCATGTGGAAAAAGGCAATGTTATGATAGAGTATGTTCATACTGACAATCAGATTGCTGATATCTTCACTAAACCTCTAAGTGAAGCAAGGTTCTCAACTCTAAGAGCTGAGTTAGGACTACTTAATTTGGATGCATAAGCTGAGGGGGAACTCATCAGAAGACTGGAGTTCAACAGCTTAGTTATCCGTTATTATATTCAAGAATTAACTTTCAACAGACTAGTTAGCTTATGGATTCTTAAAGACAGGGGGAACGTGTAAGACTAGCGGTACTTCTGCTCTAAAGATGAAATCTGTTAATGTCAGTTAGTGGAAGTTATGTTATCTGAAGATCTGCCCTTAATTCTTGAAGACTGAAGATTATTTTAACTTGCTGGATTGACAAACAGCAGAGGAAGATTACTAGCTATTGGCATTCTCTAGTAATATCAGATAACAGATCACTCGTCTGTCAGATAAGTTAAACTCTACTCATCTGATACATTATATAAGCATGGTCATAAATCGTATCATAAGAAACACGCTTTTATAAGTAACAGATTAGTGTCGATAGAGTTTCCCGCCCATCTGACATTAAAATAATAAAATTGAAATCCGCTTCTCCTATCCACACGATTAAAAACTGTCAGATTAGATCAACGGTTCAGATAAATCACGGAAACCTAATCAAAAGGAAACCTATAAAATCCGATCTGAAACAGTACAGTCGTCTTACGCACTCAAATATTCTCAAGCTCTCAAACTCTCAAACTCTCTTGTTTCGAAAAAGCTTACTGTTCTTTGTAGATTCTACTCACTAATCCCAGAAATGGAGAAGATTATTGATGGA